>SEYY01023371.1:10000-20000 GCA_009176605.1 Armadillidium nasatum
ATATATATATATATATATATATATATATATATATATATATATATATATATATATATATATATATATATATATATATATATATATATATATATATATATATATATATATTGGTCCTTATATTTTTAAACATTTTGTGAAATATTTTCAAAAATAGAGTTAAATAAAGTGAAACAGATAAAGACATGAAGAATAAAATATAAACAATAATCTCCACATTCTTTACTAAATAAAAAAAAATATATAAATACATATTCTTTAAAAAAAAAATCAGTTTTAATTGTTCTTCTCTTTGCTTAATTTATGCATTTTTTTTTTTAAATTTTAAATTTAAATTGCTTAAAAATTTTAAAAATTGCTTTTCTCTTTGCTTTATTTATGCATTTTTTAAAATAGAAGTTCAAATTAATTAACGACCTTTGCCTTTAATTGATAATGTAAACTTTTCTAGACAAACTCTGAACCTTCACCAAGCGAGTTCAGTTATTAAAATTATATTCAACAAAGACAGTGTCTCACGAGGGAAACTTTCTTTAGTGAACACATTTCTCAACTTCGCGGTTCTGAGAGATTGGTTCCAAACTCTACTCTGTAGAGTCAGATTTCGAAGAAATATATTCTAGGAAGGTATGACTGTTTGAAGGCCTGTGTCACTGGTCTTCTTCTCATCTGGGTAAATAGGATTGACCGATTGAAGTTTGCACAGGACTATCGAGATAGAACAATGGAGCAATGAAGTAATTTACTCTTCAATAATGAGAATCGGTTCGCACTACATGTGCCACATGTACTCCAGCAAGTGTGGAAAACGCTTTGCAACACTTCTCTAAGTGTCACTTATTGGCGGATCTTTGATGGAGTGGGCTAGCATAAGTTTTATAGCCCGGACGGAGTTACAAATACTGGTCAATGACACTTTAATGGAAGGTAGATATGTGGACGACATACTTCAGGAATATGTGGTGTCTCTCACGCCTTTACTTTGTGACATTATTATTACTTTATGGCAATGCCATTACTGAATAATAGAGTGGTCATCAACCTGTGTCTCGAAGATATAGGAATCCAACTCCTGACCCTGCTTGCGCAAAGGCCGGATTCGAATCCCGAAGAACAAACTTAGGATAGGTTGTAGTGGCAGTTAGTGACCGGGTACAAGCTCCGTAGAGACTTGGATGAAATGTATAGGAACAAAGGTGAAGTGGGTAGTCTGTGAAGATATTTTAACACACGTATTGCTATGTGGAAAGTAGGTTTGGAGTAGGACCACTAAGGAGGAGAATAAAATTAAAACGGCAGAGATGAACGTATTGAAAGCTGTAAAGACATGGAAAGACAGAGCGGAAACGAAAAAATTGGGCAATGCAAATGTGGAACCTATCATATGCAAAATAGTTGCATTTACATCACGGTGAAGGAAAATTTTTAAAATAATGCAGGAGAAGAGGATGGATAAGGGAAGGTGGGAGTGGGACAAGAGGGATATAAATCGGAAGGAAGATCTCGAAAGAGGAATGAAGAGATTTAGTGAATGATTTCCTGAGAAGATGATTTCAATGCAAGAATTGCTGATAGATCGCACTCTAGAAGAGATAGCAAGATGGAAAACTATGTTGGTCCAACAACAGCTCATAATATAATTCTAAGAGAGGATGAAGATAGAGAACATATATATATATATATATATATATATATATATATATATATATATATATATATATATATATATATAATATATATATATATATATATATATATATATATATATATATATATATATATATATAAATGACCCAAGAGTATAGAGGTAAAAATTTTATTTTAGATTTTTTTACGTCTCACCCTCTTAAATATGAGACAAGCCATAAAAACGCTTTGTGACAAATTTTAGCCTGATTGAAGAATATTTAATAGTGCTGAAGCACTGATGAATTCTAACAGTATATAGTTTTTCCCCAGCACCTATAAGGTAACCATATAAGGGGTGCTTTTTTAATGTGGTATCCCCAAAAAGGCCTAATCCACAATGTTTTTATATTTGTGATTTATTCACATTTACTGAATGAGGATCATTTAATTATTTTCCAAACTCCTTTTCAGCTGCTCTTTGGCTAATCCTAGAAATTTTCTATGTGTCTTCCTACGATTTGGGGAATGTATTGCATCTGTTCTTCGTTTTCGTTAGATGATTATTGTAGTTTTGAATTAATGTTGTAACTCTTTTAGCATTGTCGTTGATAAAGTTTAGTGTCTGTGCTATTTCCATTGTTTTCTCGTAATCGTTTCTGTCGTGCCATTCTGATAAGACTGTTCCTCCGGATTGTCTTCACCTTTTCTTCTCGGCGTCTTAAGAACTTCAACCATTTCATGTTTCATATCAACTGGTACTTCATCATCCATAAACGCAAGTGCTATTAGTTCTTCACCTAGGTACTACAAGCGACATTTAAGTGCTTTACTAGCTGCTAATGAGGGTTTATTATTATCACAATATTCAAGATCTTGGAGATATTTTAAGTCATTTCTTAGAGCCAAACTTGCTAATTGGAGCTAAAAACCAGTTAGGAACATAATACCGTATAGCAAAGCTTGCAAATCTTTTTATTATAGCTTCTTCTTGAGTTACCATGTTGAACAGTGCCCTGAACAATACTATTTTTAATGAATAGATGACTCGTGCCATTCATCGTGCTCGATGTAGAGCACCAGGTTTACGAAAAGAAATATCTCTCTCCAGGATGTCTCCTAAATAAAGAACTGTGAATTCCAATAATTCACGATAATCCTCCCGTGGGTGACATTTCTTTAACTGATTGATGCAAAACGTAAAGAAGTTTTCTTCCATGACGTTTCTATGTAAACTGTTTCATACTTAAATGTGTTAATATTTTTCCAGAATATCTTGAAACGCTTGAACAGTAGAATATCCGGTTCAGTTGAGATGTTAGAACATTTATTGAAAGCAGCAGCCACAATAATTTCATTAATGTGATGTCGGCATACAAAGGATAAGAGACCTCTTTTCAACTTTTGTTCGATAATTTCACATGCACCCTTTTCTTGTTCAGTATTACTTGCAGTTGTGTCAAAACACATCCAACTTATACTATCTTCCAAGTTCCAATCTTTTGCACATTCAACTACAAGGTTCATAATTTGCTCACCAGTTCCTTTCAAACGTTTTGGTACACCCAAAAGCTTTGATTGCCCTCTCCACTGACTAAGACAGATAAATGTTCAACCTTTTGATCATTTGTTAATTCTGCAATAATTTACCATCCCAGTGAATAGTAAACTGTGAAATACAAGAAAATGTTTTTTTAATATCGTCTGCAATCGGTAACAAAAAAACACTAACATTGCATTTCGATCACTTACTCTCGTTCTATCTAAAGTCATTGCCAAGTCAGGAGTTATAATTTGTTCACGTTTATTTAATATTTTACTTGCTGGGGTTCGTCATTATAAAGTGAATCACTGCTGTCGCTGATACTTTTTAGCACAACAACCAATACTTCTTTTGCGACGAATTTCTCTTTCTATTCTCTTGCCTTTTTGTTCGTCCCTTTTGAGTCTTTTGTTTTGTTTTGCAACATAATTCTTGTCAATATCGCTCATATGCTCAACCCTGCCTTTTCCTCTCTGAGCATTAAGGAATAATCGATCTTCTTCATTTGACATCATAGTCATTGCATTAGCACGTGCAATATCAAATAGATCGACTAAGCTATCTTTAAGTTCGCTTCGTTTTTCTATTTGGATTTTACTTCTTTTTGATCTTGATATTTGAAGTAATCTATATTGTCCTTATAGCTTCTGAATCTTGACTAATACATGTTGCTTATCTCCAGTAATTATTTTATCATAAATTTCTGAGTACTCAATATTTGATGCATCTTTTAATGTTTTCTTGTTATTAGCAAAGTTTGGTATTAGTCAGTTAAAACAAGGAGATGCAATACATCTCCAATTGATGGAAGTCTTGTACCAATGATCTTTTCAATCATTTGTCCAATCAACCAACTATGCGTAGTCTTTTTTGTTTTTAGTGGGTGAGACATGTTTAGGGAAATCAAAGAGTCCGTGAAGCATTTTTTTTACAGATTACCACCGCTCACTGGCCAAACCCCTTTTCTAAGAGGGGAAGAAATAAAAAATAAAAGAAACCCACCCAATCCCGACTAATGCAAGTCTGTCAGGTGGGGCAGACGGAGGCTTTAAAAAGAGAAAGATATAATACAGAAGAAAAAACAGATGACGGCAGAAAGTTTCACAGAACAGAAGTGACTGAAAAGAAAGCACCATAACGGACAAGCCTGGGGTTTACAATATTCACAAAAATTCATACGAAAGCATGGCTTCCCTTGTGCTGCGAAGGCGATGCAATGATGGTGGAATGCGAGAGGTCAGTTCCCTCGAGCACCTGCCGTTGTAATACCCATAGAGAAGAGATAGTGCACCAACGTCACGTCGCAGAGACAGAGCGTCAAGTGAGTTTGAAAGTGGACAGTTTATAAGCGTCATGTGAGTTTGAAAGGAGTGAATAGTTTGTTAATCTTTTAGTTTGACTCAACCCTATCCAAAAGAAAAGTGGAACCGGAGCCCCCCAAAATGTGAGAACAGTAATCCATACAAGGGTCAATAAGTCCCTTATATAATTGGAGCAACTGTTTGAAAGAAAAAATTCCCCCAATTTGAACAGTATTCCCAGCTTCTTTGAAGCTGCCCTAGCAACCATTGTGTCATAAGGTTTCCAAGAAAGTTTATTGTTTACGTTCAGACCAAGAATGTTAATGTTGTTTATAGGTAAGACGAGAGTGCCGTTGAAGGAGATAGGAAAGTTGGGAGGTGTTTTCGAGAGGGAGATGTGAGGAAGTTGAGTGTTTAAAGAGTTGAATTTCACAAGGTTGCTGACCCCACCGGGAAATCGCGCCCAGTTCGGCAAGAATAGAGTCAGAAAGTTGAAGACGAGAAGAAGAAGAACTCTAGAAGTAAAGGAGGGATCAGATTTGAAATGAGTGGATGAATGGAGAGTTTTCATCAGCATAATAATGAACAGAGTAAGAAGTGGAGCTGAGAAGATCGTTGATGAAAAGTAAGAATAATGTTGGAGATAGAACAGAACCCTGAGGAACACTTAAATTGACAGAAAAAGAGGAAGAGGTCGCACCATTGACAAGTGCCGATATGTAACGATCCGAAAGAAAACTAGACATAAGTAAGTAAAGAGAAGAAGGAAACCCAAAGAAAGGGAGCTTGGAGAGTACTAACGCATGCCACACCCGGTAAAAAGCCTTGGAAATTCAAGCGTTATCACACAAGACTCTCCATAATCCCAAAGAGCAGAAGACCATAAATCAGTGAGATAGGAAAGTATGTCACTAGTAGACCTCGAACGTCGAAAGTCGTACTGATGATCTGAAAGAAGAGAGACTCCAGATGATTCAGGAAATGAGAGTTAAGGAGAGTTTCAAAGATTTTAGATAGAACACAAGTGAGAGCTATATGAAGATAGTTAGAGGGATCAGAGCTGCTATACATCTTCGAAATCGGCTGAAAAAAATGTGCGCTTCCTGCATTGAGGAAATCTATTAGTATTTAGACAAAGAGAGTAGAGTTGAACAAGGAAAGGCGTCAGTCCAGGCGCACACTCTCTCAAAACACGGAGAGGAATGCCATCCGGGCCGTCGGCCTTCCTGAAGTTCATAGTTTTCAGAATCCCATGGACCTGATCATGTGAAATCACTGGTAATTACATGGGACACCTTAGAGGAGAAGGAGTAGGAGGAGGGGAGCCGAAATCGTTGAAGGTTGAATTGGAGTAAAAAAAGAAGTCCGACAAGATTTGCTTTCTCAGAAGAAGTATTAGCAACAGAGCCGTCAGGATGAATAACAGGAGGAAAGGCAGATTTTCAGAAGTTATTAGAGATGTTTTTGGCTAGAGGCCAGAAATGTTTATCAATAGGAGAACCAGAGAGGTCGGCGCATTTTCTTTTCGTGAAAGCAAGCTTTGCCGTTCGAATAGTATCCCTACAACGATTCCGAGCTGAATGAAAATAGCAAGAGTGATAGGAGAATTAGAGTTTTTCCATGCGCGATAGGCATTGTCTCTTTCATGGCACGTATTATCGAATCATGGGTTTTGAGGAGAAAAAGATTTAGTTAAAGACTTAATGAACCTTCTCATCCCTTCGGCGATCACAGCGCCTATCTTTTCCGTATACACAGAAGCATCCTCCGGGACAAAACAGGATTCATTCCAAGGTTAGTTATCAAAGAAGCAGCGCAATGGCCCCCCCCCAACTATCCCGATTAAAGTGCCAGAAAGTGCGTTTAGGACATGGTGGAGCTGCGGGAGAAAGAGTATCATATCTAAGAGCTATAAGATTATGGTCAGAGTTACCAATAGGGAGAAAAATGTTGTATTTATATTTAGAAGGAATAGTGGTGAAGCATATGTCAATTGTGTTCAAGAACTGGTTAGGACGATCTGGGATGCGCGTGTGGGTTCCCTAATCAGTTGTTCAGATCATTGAGAATGCTGAGTGATTGGGCCTCATTCTCATCCGTATCAGTATGAAAGGAGCTCAACCACTCAGTGATGTGTATGTTGAAATCTCATAAATAGAGGACCTCAGCATTTAGGTGCGAAGAAGTAACAGTCACGTGGGAAGTAGTGAGATAGTGAAAAAGAACTGAAAAATGTTCCATTAAGGAAGCAGTAGCAGAAACACAACAGTAGTAGTAGGAAGACAGATTTTAAGCCATAATATATCGAAATTAGGAGATGCAAGATTTACGAGACGTGTCATAGGAGTGTTAATGATAATATAAGCACAAACTTCACCATTTAGTCGGAAATTGTGAAAAAGTGTAGTTATTGTAGTTAGAGACAATGAGGTTGTTAGTAAAAGGATTCCTGTCCAACCGGGTCTCAGACAGAACCAAAAGGTTAGGATGAGAATTAGAGTGGTGGTGATATTCCACGGATTCGATATTAGCACGAAGGTCACCGACGTTGGCAAAGTCAGTAGAAAACCTCCGTCTACACCCACCCCCATGTACTCTCAATTTAGTCATTCAAAGAAACACACACAAAAAAAGCCCACACGCCCGCTCATACACCCAAACAAATTCAAACACCCTCACACACACATCCCATAAAATTACATAATGTAAAACGGAAACATAAAACAAAATAAAGGAACGTCAAGCAATTACATAAGCAATCTAAAATAAAAAATAAAAATAAATTAGCCAATAAACATGTTTTTATTTAAAGAAAACTATTTAAAACTTAGGTTGTAAAAAGTTGATGAAAACTAAAAAATTTTAATACTCTTAAAGTTCTTATCCCGAAATATATATAATTAAAAACGTAAACACAGAAAAAAAACTATCACTTTTTAATAATAATATTAACTACACTAATAAAAAACACAAGTACGTTAAAACCCAATTTAAAATACAGAACACTTAAAACGACACATGCAGAGCTTCCTCACGCATTTCCACACTCGGTCAAAGCTATCTATAAACTGGAACAGAACAACATCTGGTGCACAACTGATAAAGCCTGAGTTGCCACTGCCTACCTTTTAAAGAATCCTGCACAGTTTTTTTTCGCGATCGGCACAATTAAACATTATTCTTTTACAGGTAAAGGTGTAGATTGTTTCTGAGTTTCGATTTTTAGAAAATATCAATATTCGAAAATATCGAAGCTGCCGTAAAAGAGGCCTAACCTATACAAGAACGTTGCCGCGACATACAGCTACCTTAATGTTAAGGATATCGATTAAAATAAAATATCGATATAAAAAAATATCGATATAAAAAATATCGAAACTCAGAAACAATCTACACCTAAGCCTCTTTTACATTCAAATTTCAAGGATCGTGTTTCTACTTTACACTACGCACATTGAGATTATTAGAGTCTAAAATTTGTGAATTTAATTTTTTTAGGCCATCCTAATATATATATATATATATATATATATATATATATATATATATATATATATATATATATATATATATATATATATATATATATATATATATATATATATATATATATATATTATATATATATATATATATGGTCAGACTGCACATAAGGGGGCATGCATAACTCAAAAACTACTAAATCATACATTAAAAAGGATTATATTTTTAAATCCTTGGGTAATTTGCAGTAAGAAAACTATAAAAAAAATGTTAAAAAAATGATATATATATATATATATATATATATATATATATATATATATATATATATATATATATATATATATATATATATATATATATATATATATATATATATATATATATATATATATATATATATATATATATATATATATATATATATATATATATATATATATATATATATATATATATATATATATATATATATATATATATATATAAATGTACGATAAGTTGATAATTAAAATGCAGGCTATGTAAAAAACCCAAACATTTGTCTATGGGGGGCACCACCCGACCCGGGAGTGATGATGATATTGTCTACTACTTTTCCTGTAGACGATTTAGGGTATTTCCCATGTTTTCCAATTTCTAAAAAAAAATTAAAAAATGACATTGCCAGACGTACGATTCTTGCGAGGCTTATAAAACAGTAAAATTTACTTACGTAATAAAATTATTATAAGAATTTATTTTTTATTTCTCAATTTTTCTTACCTAAAATTCGACAAGGATTACAAAAATATAATCCTTTTTAATGTAAGATTAGTAGTTTGAGTTATGCATGGCCCCTAATGTGCAGTCTGGCCTATATATATATATATATATATATATATATATATATATATATATATATATATATATATATATATATATATATATATATATATATATATATATATATATATATATATATATATATACGGTGACTCAAAACGCAGAGCCATTGGTTTCTGTTGTAAGAGTCCTGGGATCCTAGTAAACAACTCCCTAAATAACTTTCCTTCTTGAATAGGGCAATATGGGTGATGCCAGGGAGTAAATATATATATATATATATATATATATATATATATATATATATATATATATATATATATATATATATATATAATATATATATATATATATATATATATATATATATATATATATATATATATATGTGTGTGTGTGTGTGTGTGAAAAACAAAAACAAAAATTACAAAATATAAGATTTAGAAATGTTCGATGAAAAATCTTTTTAACTAAATGTACTAAAAATAAAAATAAAATAAATAATAAAAAAAAATCATGTTACTCCTTTTTATCTTTTCTATACTATTTTCTCTCTCTGCCTGTCCTTGGAAGATCTTTTAAGAAGGAAATTGGACACTTTAACAAAAAATAAAATCACGTCTTTCAACGAGATGCAAATTTTGACAGAAGTATAGTTTCTTTTTTTTAAATTTCCACCGATTTGTTCACACATAACTAGACGAAGAAGAACTGATATATATATATATATATATATATATATATATATATATATATATATATATATATATATATATATATATATATATATATATATATATATATATATATATATATATATGAGTAGACAGTGAATCTCTTCATTACTTAAAAAATTAAATAAAATTTAAATTTTTTTCCAGATCTTGAAAATTTCTTTTCTGAAAAATTATTTTGAAGTAAATAAAGAAAAACAACGAATATAAATCATTTTTTATTTCTGAAATCAGTGCTACATAAGAACACAAACATACGTTCAAATTTTTCATGTTAGTAAGACTCGTGCAAAGCCAACGACTTTGTAACTTGTTTCAATCAGTTCAACAACAGAGGTCGGAAGTTTTTTTTTTAAGAAGAGGCATGCAAGATAGAAATATTTAATGGCTTTCTAGGTATGTATTGAGCATCGGGTCCGAAAATCAAAAAGGGATAGAAACAATTATTCGAATACACTCGGGAACTTGAAATCTGACGGACCTTGCTACCT
>SEYY01023371.1:25000-37500 GCA_009176605.1 Armadillidium nasatum
GAACCAGCCAAAGGGGAGAAGGGGAGAACCAGCCAAATGGGAGAAGGGGAGAACCAGCCAAAGGGGAGAAGGGGAGTACCAATCAAAAGTGGCACTCCAAAGAGAATGGGAACGTACCTTCAAACAAGCACAGGGGTCAAAAGTCGAGCAAATTGCCGTTAAAGGAGTGGAAACCTGTATAATATATATATATATATATATATATATATATATATATATAATATATATATATATATATATATATATATATATATATATATATATATATATATATATATATATATATATATATATATATATATATATATATATATATATATATATATATATATATATATATATATATATATACATACGTTTATACGTTATTACTGCAAAGAAGAGTAGGTTTCAGCCGCATGAATTGAAAATATAAGTTTAATTGCATTTCTTAGAAAGAAAAATTAAAAATAAAAATATAAACATAAAAAAATGGTGAAGCAACTTTTAAAGATATTCATTCCTCAAATAGAATTTGTTTCTAAACTTCTCTCTCTGTCTTATTCGCTTGGAGACTACTGAAGAACAATTCACTTTATTATTATTATTATTATTATTATTATTATTATTATTATTATTATTATTATTATTATTATTATTATTATTATTATTATTATTATTATTATTATTATTATTATTATTATTATTATTCTTATTATTATTATTCTTATTATTATTATTATTCTTACTTATTTTATATATATATATATATATATATATATATATATATATATATATATATATATATATATATATATATATATATATATATATATATATATATATATATATATATATATATATATATATATATATATATATATATATATATATATATATATATATATATATATATATATATATATATATATATATATATATATATATATATATATATATATATATATATATATATATATATATAAATAATCGTCATAAATAAAATAATCGTCTTCCCCCAGGAAGGACTTTCGTCCTGTCAGTGGGATCTTTCGAGGAAGATCCTTGGGTTTCACGGGCCCACGGCGGATACCGCTGGCTGGGCCAGGCCTATCGCGGATGCCGGAGATTATTCCCATCAGTGGCAAGAGCACTCCACTGATGTTCTCGTTTAACGACTGAGTCATTCGGAGCTAAGCGCAAGGAGAAATCGCTCACGTTTCCCGCTCCGGCCAGGCCTCGAACCCTGGACTTCTCGCGTGCTATAGCGAGTGCTCGATCGATATATATATATATATATATATATATATATATATATATATATATATATATATATATATATATATATATATATATATATATATATATATATATATATATATATATATATATATATATATATATATATATATATATATATATATATATATATATATATATATATATATATATATATATATATATGGTGACTTTAAAGTTTTAAAATTAGGCCGATTTTGTACAATTTCTTTGGAACTTCCTCCCATTGATCCAAGGGTGTGGTTCGGTTTTGTGTGGAGTCGCATCTGCTAAGTAAAATTTTTTTACTCATAAAGCTCTTGTAGGAATAATGGATAAGTTATTCGACTCACCAACTCTCCCATTTTCAACCACACTTTTCAACCTCACTTATTTTCAACCACACCTGTTTCCATTGTTGTATTTCTCACTTTTTTCTAAGTATTTTTGCAGCTACGTTAAGATCCCTATTTATCACTGCTAAAATTGTCCTAACGAATCGTTGGGACAAGTGGCAAAAATGTCACCACAAATTTTTAAAAATTATTTTCATATTAGAAAATAAATCAGTGAAGCAACTTTCTCATGCTTAACATGTCTTTTCTCTACTGAAAATTTTACTGTGATATTTTTTGCCACTTGTTCCAACAATTCGTTAGAACAATTTTTGAAGTGTACTATACTACTACTAAAACAAAATAATAATAATTATATAATAATAATAATAATAATAATAATAATAATAATAATAATAATAATAATAATAATAATAACATGCATGGATGAGAGTGAGAAAAATCCATAAAGGTTTGCAATGAAAAATTTTAAATCTAAACCTCGGGAACGGTCTAATACTCTAAAGGATCGTTTACCGTGTGATCGACCACATTTAAACTCAGCATTGCAGTTTCTTACATTGCGTCAATATTTAATATATATATATATATAATATATATATTATATATATATATATATATATATATATATATATATATATATATATATATATATATATATATATATATATATATATATATATATATATATAATCTTCCAGTTTGGGGGGGGGGGAAGAGTCTTGACGACACCATCTTCAGAAGCAACTAACTTCCGCGTGAGGATGAAGGGGGTTTTGGATGAGGAGTTATTATTGGAACCCGCCCCTCTTGGCTTCTTCTAGGTTATATTTATACCATTATTTTTGCTGCAAATGTGCTCGGTTGTGTGATAGTGTTCTGGTCTATAAGATTGTCTGCAAGACAAACCTGTAGAAGGGCGTGATAACATACGCGAAAGGAACAAATCATTCGGCACCGTAGTGTAGAGGAATGTTTTATATCCAATGACCCAATATCCCCAATGATACGTCCTCTAATAGTTTTTGAAAGGGCTACGTCCCCCTCCTCCTCCTCCTCCTCCTCCTCCTCTCTCTCTCACATACACACACACGTGAACGTGCACACACGCACATTTATATATTTATATATATATATATATATATATATATATATATATATATATATATATATATATATATATATATATATATATATATATATATGAATTTACCAGTCGAGGGTTGTCTTAAACTTTCGTACCCCAGGTGATCTGGGGTGTCTAAATTCCAAAGAGGCTTTTTATCCTTCTCGATCGTAGTGATGAACCCACGTTTCGTCTCCAGTTGCAATGCTTTGAAGAAATTTTGTACACCTTTGGCATGCAAAAATACAATCACTGCAAGTTGATTCAACCAAGTATCAATATTAGCTCATATTTTTCAACCACTGTACAGCAATGAAACCAAATAACCTATACCGTTTGCGTGTCAAATCTATTCTACAAGCTTCAATCTTTCGGAACGCAGGTTATATATATACATACATAATTATACGTGTTCCCACTGCTTAGCAATTCATCAACAAGCGTTATTTTTTTATCCCGCCCTCGTATATTTATTATATTATTTAACATGTTTGAGTTTCTGGAAAGAACGAATTAATATTGAAGCGACCCGAGGTTTATTGGGAAAAATGAGATATCTTGATTAATATACCAGGAAAAATAATATTGCTCTTCTTTCATTAAAATATTATTATTATTATTATTATTATTATTATTATTATTATTATTATTATTATTATTATTAGTTTTATTATTATTATTATTATTATTATTATTATTATTATTATTATTATTATTATTATTATTATTATTATTATATATTTCGTCTTTTACTTCTTCCTAATGTTTCTATTCCTTTTTCACTTCTTCTTACTCTTAGTCTTCTTACAGTGATTAATATACCAGGAAAAATATTATTGAGCTTCTTTCATTAAAATATTATTATTATTAATTATTATTATTATTATTATTTTATTTTTATGATTATTATTTTTATGATTATTTTTATTATTACTATTATTATTATTATTATTATTATTATTATTATTATTATTGTTATTGTTCTATATTTCGTCTTCAACTTTTTCCTAATCTTTCTATTCCTTTTTCCCTTCTTCTTACTCTTAGTCTTCTTACAATGATCCCTCTACTTCTTTTAAATCGGGTTCCATTCAATTAATACCATTCTTTGGGAGAGCGGCGTATTACTTTACTCCGAAATTCTGACTAACCTTAAGAAGAGACCTTAAAAAGAGGTACTTACTGAAGAAGGCTTCATGGCTCCTACTTTTCGCTATTTATTTAAGTTGACGTAAAAAAGCAACGTCTATTACAATTAATACAAGAAATAAGGATGTAAAGTGACCTGGTTTCATTCTGCTATTATTATTATTACAATGTTGTAGTTACTCCTATAATGCAATATTGTTATTAAAATAAAATTAATTATAACTTTTTTAATAATATATTTCTTAGTATTACTAAAATAATATTATTATTCTTATTATTATTATTATCATCCTTATTTATTATTATTATAAGTATCATTATTATTATTACTATTATTATCATCCTTATTTATTTATTATTATTTTTTTTTTTTTTTTTTTTTTTTTTTTTTTTTTTTTTTTTTTTTTTTTTTTTTTGTTATTATTAATATTTATTACTATTATTTACTAGAATAATATTAATACTATTGTTGTTACAGTATTATTATTATGTAATTAATCATTATATTCGTATTTTTGTTGGTTTCAATAAATTTTATGGACGGTTATTGCCAAAGTCTTTTTATTAAATATCTTCTTTTCTATCTTTTTTTCTACCAATATATTCAAGTTTTCTATTTAAATCAACAAAATTTGTTTTCGTCAGAGCGTTCTACGAAAATCAAGATATTGAAGAGATTCGCTGAATTTCATTAAAATCTCGCTGAAGACGAATGTAAATCCAGACTTTTGTGGAACGCAATCATAGAAACTGTGACTACTTTTAAAATAAACAATAAATGATAAAAAAGATTAAAAAGTAGCTATTAGTTTATTACCTATTTAAAATAAACGTAAGTATAATTCACGCAAACCTTTTAAAACTAATAATAATAATAATAATAATAATAATAATAAAATAATAATAATAAAAAATAAAATAATAATTTATTTTAACTATCCGCGTATGCTTTAAATTAATATTAAAATCATTTAATTATATATTATTTTATTTTGATTATCACATATTTCATACTTTGGTTAAGAGAACTATATTATTTTAAAAATTATATTAAAAATATTATATTATATATATTATATAATATATTCTATTATACAGATGCATTGATTTCTTACCTTCTAAATTCAGAAATGATTAGCGAAAATAAAAGGTCAGGGAATTATCATATTACAATTATAGAAAAGATGATTCCATTTCATGTCTAAATAATTCTACGCATTTCTTTAATAATAAACAATATATATATATATATATATATATATATATATATATATATATATATATATATATATATATATATATATATATATATATATATATATATATAGTGATGTATGTGACATCCGCATCCGCATGCCAAATCCGCATCCGCAATTATTAAATGCGGATGTATAAAATTTTGAAAGTTATTAATTTGTTGTCTAATGTTTGACTTAATTTTTTGGATAACATGAAAAAGGAAATAATTATTTTCCTTATATATATATATATATTATATATATATATATATATATATATATATATATATATATATATATATATATATATATATATATATATATATATATATATATCTTTCTTTCCCACCTCTTATTTGCTCGCTAATCTCTTCGGCCCTCCTGTTCTCCTCTAATTCAACCCTGAACGACTCCGGCAATCCTCTTACTACTTCTTCTGCTCTCAGATGCTATATTCCTTTACCTGTGATTACGTTTGATCAGGTGCATGGTTTTTTTTTTAAATCTATGAACGCTAGGAAGGCAAGCGGACCAGATGACATTCCTCCCCGAGTTTTAAGAGAGTGTGCTTCTGAGCTGGCTTCGTCTCTCTTTCAACTTTTCTCTCTATGCCTCAATACTAGTACTTTCGCTCAGTGTTGGAAGTGCGCATTAGTCCAACCTATTCCGGAGAAAGTTAGTCGCTCTGATCTTCTAACTATAGCCTTATAGCTCTCACTTGTATTCTGCCTAAGATCTTTGAAACCCTTCTCAACTCTCATTTCTAAGATCATCTGGAATCCCACTTCCTTCTTTCTGATCATCAGTATGGCTTTCGACGTTCGAGGTCTACTAGTGATATACTTTCTCCAGATTTATGGTCTTATACCCTTAGGGAATATGGGGAGACTTCCGTAGTGTAGCTTGACATATCTAAGGCGTTTGACCGGGTATGGCATGTGTCACTGCTTTCCAAGCTCCCTTTGGGCTCCTTCTCTTGCCGTACTTATGTCTAACTTTCTTTCTATTTGTTCCATTTCGACTTTTGTTGATGGGGAGATTTCTTCATTTCCTGTCAATAGTGGTGTCCCTCAGGGTTCTGTCTTGTCTCCTACTCTATTCGTGCTTTTCATTAATGATCTTCTCAGCTGCTCATCTAACCTTATACATTCATATGCCGATGACTTGACCCTCCATTCTTCTACTTATTTCAAATCTGCCCTCTTTGCATCTAGAGTGTCTTCTCATCTTCATCTTCCCGATTCAATTCTTGCTGATCTAAATAAAATTTCCCAGTGGGGTCGCTTCAACCTTGTGAAATTCAACTCTTTAAAAACTCAACTTCTAGAAATCTCCTCCTCAAAGATACCTCCTAACTTTTTTATTTCTTGCAATGGTTCTCCAGTTTCTCTTGTACTGTTAACAGTATAAACATTCTTGACCTTCACATAAACCAAAAAATGTCTTAGAAACCACACATCACAATGGTTGCTAAAGTTGAATCAAAGAAACTGGAAGTTCTGTTTAGTATACAAGAATTTTTTACTTCTTCACAGTTACTACAATTATTCAAGGGCTTCATCCAACTTGTATGGAGTACTGCCCTCATATCTGGGGTGGTTCATGCAGGTTTCACCAGTCTTTTGTATACGGGTTGAGTCAAAGGCTAAAAGAATTATAAACTATTCCTCTCTTTCTTATTCACTTGACATTTTATCTTTGTGACGTGAAGTTGGTACCTTCTCTCTTTTCTATAAACACTGCAGCGGCAAATGTTCGAGGGAGCTGTCCACTCGTAAACCTTCGTCTTTACTACGGCCTCGTTACACAAGGGGTGCATATAAATTTTGTATGGACATAGGGAACTCCAGGCTTGTCCGCTGCGATGCCCATTTCTTCCCAGTCACCTCTGTTTTGTGGGATTCTCTACCATCTTTTTTGTTTCCTGCCGAATTCAATCTCAATTACGTTAAAGCGAACGTATGTGCTCACCTATGAAATTTTCGTTAGGTGGGATTTGTAGGGTTTTTCATATTCTCTAATTGATCTAACACCCCATCCTTGAATAGGGCTCTTCTCATGAGCTGTGTTATATATATATATATATATTATATATATATATATATATATATATATATATATATATATATATATATATATATATATATATATATATATATTATATAACCTTTAGCCTTCATATATAAGAACGTAAACATCTGCATCCGCATTCGTGGATGTGAAAAAATAGACATCCGCATCTGCGGATATTAAAAATTTGACATCCGATACATCACAAATATATATATATATATATATATATATATATATATTATATATATATATATATATATATATATATATATATATATATATATATATATATATATATATATATATATATATGGCACTTTGTATTTCAGTTGGTACCCTAATTTGAGTTTCGATATATCGATAGACCGGTATGGAATGATATATCATATATATCGAATATCATTCAATATTGGTCTATATATGGAAACACAAAAGTTTAGGTTAGCAACTGAAATACAATGTGCGTTACTTTTTTTTTTTCGTTTTTTAGTAAAACCTAACCTATCCTAACCTAATCTAACCTAAACCTAACCTAACCTAACCTAACCTAACTAACCTAACCTAACCTAACCTAACCTAACCTAAACCTAACCTAACCTAACCTAACGGCATCAATTTGACCTAACCTGTATTTACACCTACGGTCAGCAAGTTGGCCTAACCTAGACTAAACCTAAGCCAGGCATGTTCGCCTGACCTTCTCTTAAGCCTAAGGCAATCAAGTTGACCTAACCTGGAAAAAAGTCTTTGTTGAAGCAAAAATCGATATTAGTAAATCTAACCTATTGAAAATTTGAAATATCCTTTAAAATTTGCTTAAATAAATCTTCGTTATTTTTGTGTCTTTGCCTCCAAATAAATTAGCATATATATGAGTCCACCATACCTCTTCGAGTCCCACGATGGCGTTTATTTCGGACTTTCGATACCTGCCAAGTAGCTTCTATTTTTTGGGTATGTGCCGAAGTTTGAGGATCTACGAAATTTTTCGAATGATTCACAGTTAAATATTATGTTGTTGGAAAAAATGTATAGCACTCTTTTCATCTTTGATGTTGCTATAAAGTTCAAATAGATCAATCATAACTGAAATTATAACCAAAATTAAAATTAAAAATTAACTTTAAGTTTAACACTTAATCTATACGTAGCCAACTCCGTTTAGGTTACACGAAATATATAATTCTACGAGTGTTAATGAAACTCCAATATAATTAACTTTAAAAACTCTTTATAATACACTTGATTGAAACACTCTTTTAAACTAAAAATTATTAAAATCTTTAAAAATACAATTAAATTTGAATAAACGCAAAAGACATCATACACATGTAATGAGATGATTACAACTGAATAAGAAATGTATCGATAATAGCATATATTTACGATTTATATCGTCAATCAATATATCGAAGAAACAATTTATATCAACAATCGATATATCGAAGAACCACCTGAACTACAATTGACCCATATATATATATATATATGTGTGTTGTGTGTGGTGTGTGTGTGTGTGTGTGTCATTTTATGCTTCATTAACTAAAGTTATTATCTGGTGTTTTTCTTTTGAAAAAAAGCAAACAAAAAATGTTTTGCTCAATGACATCAAAAGACGTTTACGAAACAGTTTATTCTCAACGTCTCTGCACCATATAATCTTTTTGTTCTTTAGTCAATAATTGTAAACTTTTCCTATTATAACCATAAGGTTTTAAACGCAATGTCATTTTAAAGTTACGGCATAACATTTCTCATGCTTAACATTTTAAAATTAAATACAAAAGCGTCTTTCTCTCTCTCTCTCTCTCTCTCTTCAACTAGAATTTTAGAAGACATAATATATGCTGATTTACGATGAATGAAAACTTTTTAACTAGTTGTTTTAGTCTTTGTTATATATATATATAATATATTATATATATATATTAATATATATAATATATATATATATTATATATATATATATATATATATATATATTATATATATATATATATATAGGTAAAGATAGAGATTGTTTTTGAGTTTCGATTGTTAAAAAATATCGAAAATCGAAAATATCGGAGAAGCCTATCGTAAACAAGAGAGTTGCCAGAGGTACTATTACTAAACACACAATTATTACTTACTTTTCTAGCAGAACCTAATTCGACTTATCATAGCCTGAACTACCGAAGTTGCCGTAAAAAGAGAATATAAAGAGGCGTAACGTACAGAAGAACGTAACAAGAACGCACTACAATAACAGTGAAAGAAAGGAAACTGAGCTATGAAACGAAACAGGCAGGAAAGTATCGATTAAAATAAAATATCGACATAAAAATTATCAATATAAAAAATATCGAATCTCAAAAACAATCTCCACCTAAAGCCATATATATATATATATATATATATATATATATATATATATATATATATATATATATATATATATATATATATATATATATATATATATATATATATATATATATATATATATATAAATCCAGTAATTCAGTATTACCTTCACACTTCACAATTTCACATATTCCATTTGAAGTTAATAATTGGTAAGTTATTTTTTAGAAATAAAAGCTTTTGGGCTCTTTCAGGTGAAAGTTTGGTTCGCTTTTCGTCGTAAATGAGGCCTGCTCCACTGAAAAGACGCTCACTAGCAACTAGAGGTGGATAGTAATAGTGGATAATAATATTTTACTATCCGCGGAAGCGAATGCGGTTGCGGATATCCAATTGCGGATATCCGCGGATGCGGATATTGGAAAAATGATGCGGATGCGGATATCCGGTCCACCTCTAATATATATATATATTATAATATATATATATATATATATATATATATATATATATATATATATATATATATATATATATATATATATATATATATATATATTTAATTTAATTTAATTTCGTAATTTGATATTCTATAATCTATATTCTATTAATTTTTTTCTTTTACATTCTTTTTAATTAATTAAGCCATATATTTTTTTGTGTACCCCCAATCGATAGCAGGCGTACCCCAGGTTGGGAACCGCTGGGCTAGAGTATTGGTCTGGTTATCGGAGAAGAGGTTTGTGAAGCCTGAAACAAGTAAATAGAAAAATGGAATTCTGTCCACAGAAGCAGCTTAAGCATAGATCAGTCCAGACGTGCACACAGACGGTATACGTCCAAAGTACCTCTACCTCACATTGTCTATTCTACAACTAGTTCCCACATATTTGTAAATCGTTCGTCATCATCATTATTTCGTCGAATATATATATATATATATATATATATATATATATATATATATATATATATATATATATATATATATATATATATATATATATATATATATATATATATATATATATATATATATATATATTAGGGATGGAGTGAAGTATCGGTATCGGTATCGGCAAAATTTTTGGATAAGAGTAAAGTATCGGTATCGGTAGTAGTATCGGCAAGTATCGGCATATTTTTAGGTATAGGGTATCGGGTATCGGTATCGGGTATCGGTATCGGTAATTTTATAGGTATCGGTATCGGTATCGGTAAAATTTTTGGTATCGCTCCATCCCTAATATATATATATATATTTGTATATATTCAAACCACTAGATTAAAACATGACAAAATCTTAATTATCACAATTTTCTTTTGATATATTTTAATGCCTATCAAGTTACTCTTATGCATCTTTAGAAGAAAAATCCCCCCCCCCTAAATCTCTTATTATTATTATTAAAGTTATTTTAATTAACCCATGTTAGTCAATAAAAACAAAAGGCTTCTATTCATTTACTTAAGGCTCTATACGAACCCCCCCATCTTTCTTGAGAGAGAGAAATATTCGTAATTTCTCTTATGTAAAACAAAAGCACGAGAAAGGAAGTATAGACAACGTATCCGAGAGGACTTGTACAACAGTGGACGAAGTATTCTCACCATTAATCATATTTAGTATCTTCTCTCTATCTAGCACATATATATATATATATATATATATATATATATAATATATATATATATATATATATATATATATATATAATATATATATATATATATATATATATATATATATATAATTCAATGGTAGACCTTAAGTTAACAATCAATAGAAGAATATTCAAAGACGTTAAAAGTTTACCGTCCGTATCAGGAGACTCGGATGGTGTTGGGAAAGTTGAGGGTGGTTGGTGAGAATCCCTTCAAAAGGTTTAGAATTTGCGGGATGGGGATTGTAGAGATAAATTTGAGAGGGAGTTCAGGAGAAAAGAAGAAACTTGACGATGAACATGAATATGGATGAGAGCTGGAAAGCACTGAAGGATGTTCTCATAGAAGTGTCCGAGGAAGTTGTGAAGGTGAAGACTGAACATGGAAGAGAAAAGAAACAAATACCATGGTGGACTGAACAAGTCCAGGGAGCGATGAAATGAAAAATGAGATGTTTCAGAAGGTGGATAAAGACAAGAAGACTGGAAGACAGGATGGAGTATGTAGAGGCGAGGAGGGAGCGGATCGGTCTAAAAGAAGAGAGAAGGAAAATATATGAAAAAGACTGGGAGTAGAGCTGGAGGAGGATCTCCTGGGGACAAGAAAGTTAATATACAGCGTTGCGGAAAGCTATAGAAAAAATTCAATCCCACCAACATATGCGATAAAGAACGAAACATGAGATTTACTAACAAACCTACTAGAAGATTAGTAAAAAATGGGAGGAATACTTTAATCTGCTGTTGAATATACCGAGGGACATAGAGGAGAAGGTGCCCGAAGGGCCGGGGAGAAAAGGAGGTATGACCGATTGTGCCTGAGGTAGAATAAGCAATTGGTAAGATGAAAAATGGTAAGGCGACAGGAGAAGACATGTTGGCGGTGGAGATATTGAGAAAGGCTGGAGAGGGAGGAGTGTTGTGGGCGACTGTAGTAATAAGTACTGGAATAAAGGAAGAACACCAAAGGAGTGGAACAAATCGATAATTTGCCCTATTTAAGAAAGGTTACAAGACAAACTGTAAGAATTATAGAGGAATTAAGTTAATGCCTCATATCGCGAAGGTGTAGGAGAGAAAATTGGAGAAGACTGAGGGGAAAAGTGAAGGAGATTGGATGAATGGCAGCATGGTTTTAGACTGGGAGGATTAACTATCGATCTGATATTTACATTAAAGATGATATGCGAGAAAAGTCATAAATTCAACCAAAGAGCATATATGGCTTTTGTCGACTTAGAAAAAGCATTTGACCGAGAACCGAGAGATATTTTGTGGAGGGTATTGGGAA
>SEYY01023371.1:42500-45000 GCA_009176605.1 Armadillidium nasatum
TGGAGGCGAACATTTCATATTTTTTCCCTTTTATAAGCTTAACAAACCTTTGTTTAACTCTGCTTGTTCTCGTGCTATCAGCGCAGGGATGCTGCCTTCAGGGATTATCGTCGTCTTCAAACTCTAGAAACTCATTCAACTTTATATTTTATCCCCTAACTTTGTAAAATCTATTCTCCGTAATACCAAAAACTTATTTCTTCGTAGAAAATAAAATATTCATCCTTGTATCTCTTCCTCACTTCCTTTCTTGCAATTTTTTTTTTAAAAAAATGTTAACTCTAACTTTGCTTCTTCATCTTTTCCTCCTCTTGTATCTTCTGACGGTACAACTGCCGTTTTTCCTTCTACTAAAGCTGAACTCTTCGCTGCAACTTTTACTTCTTTCTAAATCCATTTTAGACGATTCCAGAACTATTCCTCCTCCTTTTTCAACCCCTCCAACTCGTTTATGCCTAATTTTGTAATATTCATGGTTGTTTTTCACTTCCAAAATGTGTATCATAACACGAAATGTGATATTACCGTGGGTCTTACATGAAGGTAAGTAGTTTTGAGTCACATTAAACATTGTAGTGTCGATTTATATATATAGCCAATAAATCATGCAGATATAGCTTCGATAGATTAAATACCAGTATACACTTGTACCATTTGGCATTCATACTCTGAAGTTTATACGAATTTTGAGTAGTTGTAACTTCTGAACTATGCATTTTGAGAACATTATTCACAGAAACTTCTTTCATAGCTGGGGTCTGTACAACCAAGTGTAGAAACTTTGAGAATCAGTTCAAATTATATATAATATATATATATATATATATATATTATATATATATATATATATATATATATATATATATTATATATATATATTATATATATATATATATATGTGTTGTGTGTGTGTGTGTGAAAGTGTTGACGCCTATACTGTTGTATTGTTGTATGGAGCCGAAGTATGGAATACTACCAGTAGACAGGAAAGCAGAATATAGGCAACAGAAATGAGGATTTTGAGAGAAATGACTGGAAAGACCAAGAGGGATAGTATAAGGAATGAAAGAGTATGATAAGAAGTTGGAGTAATATCACTCATAAGAAAGATTGATTCAGCAAGATTAAGATGGTGGGGACATTTGGAGAGGATGCCGTAGGTCAAATTTGCCAAAAGAAGATGTTATTCGACGAAGGTTGAGAGAAGACCCAGAGGAAGGCCGAGAAAGAGATGGAGGGAATCGGTGCAAGATTCGCTGAGGAGATACCAGCTGTTGACGATGGAAGATATACAGAGAAGAAGACTGTGGGAGGACAGAGTTTAATGGAGGTGATTGCTGAGTCCACTGTCAGGTCGTGGTTTCCCATTGGAATGCCATGACATTCCTGGGGGTGGACAATAATGACAGTAATAATATATATATATATATAATATATATATATATATATATATATATATATATATATATATATATATATATATATATATAAGTTTAAATTTACATACGATTATTGAATATGGTTTTTAAAAAACATAAGTTTGTTATTTTTCCTGTATTTTGATGCACTGAAAAAAACAGCAGAGCTTTTATGATATTTCCCCCATATTAGAATAAAGATTTAAAATATAAATAGGATTGGGAAAACAAAAGATATATCTTCCATGATGGTAGAATTTTAATATCAAAGAAATTATGTAAATTGCTTTGTAGTATATTAGGATCAAAGGTTTGACTTCACTTATTAAGCTGGTAAATATTAATTAATTAAAATAAATATTTTTGTTTTCATCAATAACATTGATGCGTATGATGAAATCAAATGAAAGATATGGGAATTTAATGGAAGTTATACGTTTAATTAATTATAAATGAACATATGTCTCTAATTCTATGGCGTCGTTTAGATTCAATGATTAACAATAAAAATAGTTTTTCAGCTTTAATTAATAGATTGGGAAGAGAATCAAAATTCAAAATATGTCGAAACCAGATTAAGATTAAATTGCATTGCTTTCTATAATAAGTAAATTAAATATAGCAAATTATAATAATCGGAAACAAATAAACACTTAAAAGTTTTTTTGAAGATTTAAAAAATCATATAATACACTGAAAAAACTAACGGTTAATCTATAGCAGCTATATATATATATATTATATATATATATATATATATATATATATATATATATATATATATATATATATATATTATATATATATATATATATATATATATATATTCAACTCAGTCCTTGTATTTTGTTGGATTTTCTTGAGAAGAAGCAAGGTTTAAAATCAAGGACAAATTGTTTTTTTTACCAACTTCTACAATCAGAAGTTTTCTTTTATTTAGTATTTAAATACATTTTACAATTTATTTGGTATTGAATATTTAAATACATAAAATATATGGATGAGCTTCTGTTTTAAAATGGGAGAAAAGAAAGCTTTTTGCTGTTCATTAGTCTGGATTATCATTTGAACACCAAGATGAT
>SEYY01023371.1:60000-62838 GCA_009176605.1 Armadillidium nasatum
TAATAACAATAATAATAAGTTTGCGAAAATTTGTTTTGAAAGTATTTATGTAGGAGTAAAGAAATTCTAGTTTCACGACACTTGGCAAAAAAGTTTTTGCAACTCTAATAACAAGCTTTTCCCTCGAGTTCTTTTTACCTCACTTTTGTTATATAAATGCTTTTGCTAAGTAAAAAAAAGAAAAAAATTTGGCTTCTGATCTGTTTCCATGGGAGAGAAAATGACAAGAAAATGATATCGTATAAGGAAAAAGAAAAACAAAAAAAAAAAGTAGTAAAGAGAAAATAGATAATGAAAAAAATCAAGATTGTTTCAAACAAGCAAACACAAACCAAAAATAAAAAAAAAATAAAAAAATAATATAAAGAACAAGAGGATTTAATTCTATAGCCTTTTGTATTTAATGAAAAAAGTCAAGCTTATATCAAAGCCTCCACCTGATATGTGGAGAGTCTTTTTTTTGTCAATAAAATTTCAACTCCAAGTTGAAAAAAAAAAAAAAATTAATCCGAAAAGACTCTTGAGAGCCTGGAAGCATTGTGTTCTTTTCAAAGCAAGGTACACATTGCTGCGTCATTTATTTTAACAAGGCATTGTGAATAAAATAAGGTAATAATAGACACGTTTTGTATTCCTTTAACACATATTTGCACACACACAAACGTACTCTCTCTCTCTCTCAATATATATATATATATATATATATATATATATATTATAATATATATATATATATATATATATATATATTATATTATATATATATATATATATATATAATATAATTGATTCTATATAACAATTTTGTATTTTACACATATTCAGAAAACCATAGCTCTATATATTTTTATAATATAACCTTCGAGAAACCATATATATATTATATATATATATATTATATATAATACAAAGTTACTTAAAATCTTTATTAGGAACAGAAGAAACAGAGCTCTATAAAACATTTTAAACGTTTCGAGAAAAAATTCTCATCTTCAGGAATCAAAAAAAAAAAAAAAAAAAAAAAAAAAAAAAAAAAAAAAAATTTAAAATAAAAAATAAATGCTAAAACAATGTATCTCACCTAAAAAACTTAACTATTATTAAACTACATCACTAAAGTTGTTATTGCGCTGCTGTCTGTATTTAAAGATGGTTTGAGAGTGGTTATATGAAAATCTAATGGGAGGTTGGTTTGTGTTATTATTTTGAAATTGGATGGGTTAACTGGTGTTGATGTTTTAGCGTGTTCTCTGATACTAGAATGGGGGGATTAGTTAATTTTTACCAGTACGCGGTGATACTCCCCTATGCTTGCTGGTGCGCACGTGGAGTTGGCGCATGGTGCTACCAACGTAGATAGCTGGGCAGCTATTGTATTTATAGACCAGCGAGCGGGGAGTCCGGTATCTGTCTTTATGATTTAATATGGAGCCGATTTTATTATTGTTTGTAATATAGGAAATTATTTCCACAACTTAAAATCATTCCTATATTCACAAACAATAATAAAATCGGCTCCATATTAAATCATAAAGACAGATTACCGGACTCCCTGCGCTTGCTGATCGTCTAAAATACTGCCCAGATCTATGTTGGTAGCATGCGCCAACTCACGTGGCACCAGCGAACATAGGGGAATATCACCCCCTAAAATATACTAATCCCTCCCATTCTGTATCAGAGAACACACCTTAAAAATCAACACCATTAAAATCCAATTTCAAAATAATAAAACCAACCCATTAGATTTACGCATTTTAGAATCTTTTTATATAACCACCCTCAAACCATCTTTAAATACAGACAGCAGCGCAATAACAACTTTAGTGATGTAGTTTAATAATAGTTAAGTTTTTAGGTGAGATAGATACATTGTTTTGCATTTAATTTGTTTATTTAAATTTTTTAGCAGTATTAAAATGTGTTTTTAAATGTTTAATATATTAAATTGTTCCTAAAAATTATTTCCATATTTAACATATATTATTTTATTTTATTTGTTTTAATGTCTGATTGAAAGTAATTTTATGTTATAGATCTGAGATGAGATTATTTCTCGACGTCGATATTAAATGTAGAGTCTGGTTCTTCTGTCCTTATATATTATCATATATATATATATATTAATAAAATAAAATAAATAGTTATAATAAAATTTTTTATATATATTATATAACTATATATTCTATATTATTTATCATAATATAAACCAATTTCATTTTTCCCTCTTTATATCTTTTTTCTTTTCCTAAAAATAAATTTGTAATTATAAAATATCCATATTTACTTCGTAAATAAAAGTCAATGGTAAAGCTTCAGAAAATGATATAAATCTAATTCAGATTATGAAAATCTCAAAGAAAATATATGACGAAAGTCACATGAAAATGAAAAATTATCAGTTTCCTCGAAAAAACCATGCTTGCAAGGTTTTTTCATTTATATAAAAAAAAAAAACAGAAAAAAAAAAAAAAAAAAAAACAAAAAATATTGAATCAGTATTGCTTATTCTACATAGTCTCCGCAAAAAACGTCTGTCGCTTGCTCTCTTCTGTGTCCATAATTCATATCGTACATTTTACCCTACGCTTTATCTCAATATCTTTCAAAGAAGATAAAAAAATTCTCGGCAGTCATCGCCTTAGCCTACGCTTTGAACTTCCCGAGACTAGTTAGAAGACAAACCATAATCAAATGCAAAGAAATTCGATTAAATTCATTTACTTTAATAAATAGAGAAAATTGAGAAATTTTACTTAAAACATCTAATTGTCAGAGATATTATTATAAATCAACTGAATTTTGAAGACATCATTTGAAATCACTTCTCTTGAAACA
>SEYY01023372.1:2500-10000 GCA_009176605.1 Armadillidium nasatum
AAGAAAATCTTCAAATATTTATTAAGATCCAAGATGAAGATAATATATATATATATATATATATATATATATATATATATATATATATATATATATATATATATATATATATATATATATATATATATATATATATATATATATATATATATATATATATATATATATATATATATATATATATATATAGAAAGAGAGAAAAAAATGACAGTATAAAAGTAATAAATTTTCCAAAATAAATTAAATTATAAAAATGTTAAATAAAATAAATTATTAAAAATAAAATATATAAAAAAAAAATGAGCAATTTTTTTTTACCAGAAACTTCGCAAAAAGATTTGAGTAATAAAATATATTCTGGAAAAAGCAGCAGCATAGAGGAAAAAAAAAGAAAAGGAAAAAAAAATAAATAAAAAAAAATAAAAAATTTGAACCTCAAAAAAATAAGATTCAGTTTACCTCGTAAACCTTTTCTTCAAAATTGTGAATTTAGGGATGCATATATTTTTATGTGTACTTTATTGGCTAAAAGGGGAATGAGAAAATTTTGAGTTCAGAGAGAGAGAGAGAGAGAGAAATATTTTAAAATTTATGATGGGAAAGAGAGAAAAGTGTTTGGGGTAATGTAGCTCTAATGCTTTTAACTATGATTATAATAATAATAATAATAATAATAATAATAATAATAATAATAATAATAATAATAATAATAATAATAATAATAATAATAATAATTAATAATTATTATTATTATTATTATTATTATTATTATTATTATTATTATTATTATCATTATTATTATTATTATATTCCTTGCAAAAATTTCTCTCACTCTGAACTGAAAATATGAAGAAAAAAAAACTACAATTTTTCCTTTCTTCAATACAATGTTTCCTCCTATAATCTTATTGGTTCATGCACACGCACACGCACACGCACACGCACACGCACACGCACACGCACACGCATACACACATACACACACACCTACGCGCACACACACGCCATTTAATATAACGTTTGGTTGATGAAGTGGATTATCATTAGCTAACATTTACTTTTAAGATATGAATAGAAATGTATAATGGAAAACAATTGGATGTGCTTAACTGAAATTTACGTCCTTAATGTACTTAATTTACTTAACAGAACTTATTCAATTAATGGATTTAATGTACTTTAACAGGGCTTAAGAGACAAATGTATAATATACCTAAGAGTTCAATTAGGAACAAAAACAAAAAAATAAAAAAATAAAATAAAATAAAATAAAATAAAATAAAATAAAACTTTATTACGGTTCCAGCACAAATTGTGTAATTTGGGGAATATAATATAAAATATTATTGGAATAAAATATTTTTGGAGTAAAATATTATTGGAGTAAATAATGGAGTCTTAAAAGTTTTATAAGATCTTATTGAACATTTTATGGTAATAAATTAATGCTATCTATAAAAGTTTAAAATTTTAATAGAAAACATTATTATTATTATTATTATTATTATTATTATTATTATTATTATTATTATTATTATTATTATTATTATTATTATTATTATTATTATTATTATATTATTATTATTATTATTATTATTATTATTATTATTATTATTATTATTATTATTATTATTATTATTATTATTATTATTATTATTATTATTATTATTATTATTATTATTATTATTATTTATTATGTAATTATTATCATAAATATTATTATTATTATTATTATTATTATTATTATTATTATTATTATTATATTATTTATTATTTTATATTACTATTATTATTTGTTTTAGAATTGAATTAAATTATTATTATGTTTCTTATTATTATAATTATTATTGCTATTGTTATTCTTATTAATTATTATTATTATTATTATTATTATTATTATTATTATTATTATTATTATTATTATTATTATTATTATTATTATTATTATTATTATTATTATTATTATTTTTTTAATTATATTATTATTATTATTATTTTTATTATCATAATTTTTATTATTAAAATTATTAATAATATTATTATTATTATTATTATTAATATTATTATTATTATTATAAAAATTTATGATTATTGTTATCTTTATATTATTATTTTTATTATTATAATTTTTTATTATTATTATTGTTTTTTTTAAAAAAATATAAAAAAAAAAAAATTATTATTATTTTTAATTATTAATTATTATTATTATTATTATTATTATTTGTTATTTTATTATTATTATTATTATTATTATTATTATTATTATTATTATTATTATTATTATTATTATTATTATTATTATTATTATTATTATTATTATTATTATTATTATTATTATTATTATTATTATTATTATTATTATTATTATTATTATTATTATTATTATTATTATTATTATTATTATTATTATATATTATTATTTATTTATTATATTATTATTATTATTATTATTATTATTATTATTTTATTATTATATTATTATTTATTATTATTATTTTATTATTACATTATTATAAAATTTCATCGATTCTATGAAAATTTCATATAGATACTTTTTTCCCGACGAAAAAACTATTCCTAACGTTTTTGCGAGGGAGTTAAAGTTTAGAAGTTATAAAATTTAAGGAATGTTTAAATCTACGGTTTGAGGCCACATAAAAAAATTTTTTTATCTTTAAATCTATTTAAGAGATTGAGAGAAGTAAGAAAGAGAAACTGATCAAATAGAAAGAATTGTTAAAAAAAAAAATTAAACTTTTTAAAAATAAATATTTAAAAATAAATACAAAATATTTTTATTTTTATATTTTATAGATATTATATACAATATATTTTATATATATTATTCGATTTAACTTTTTTTTCTGAGATATAGCTTTCAAATAGGTCCATTTTTGTAATTTTCAAAAATTTTAAACGTTTATATATTTTCTTCAATATTATTATATGTTATAAACGTATTATATATAAACAATATATAAAAATATAAAAAAATATTCAGACATTTTTTTTGATATTTTTTCTCCGGAAAGGTATTTTTTTCAAAAATTATTTATATTTTTTTTATATATATATATATATAAGATTATATTATTTTCAATATTGGTTTGATATTTTATTCTTTTGACTAACTTCTATTACGTAGAGCTATATATACTGAAATTTCATCAATAAAAAATAAAAAAAATTTCTCTAATGTTAATATATTATATTTATTATTATATTATATTATTATATTAAAATATATTGTCTGAATATTAATTAGGGTTTGAGGTAAAGATCTTTCTCATCCACTTTTAATGACATCATAAAGTATATAAAGTACAAGAGAGAGAGAGAGAGAGAGAGAGAGAGAGAGAGAGAGAGAGAGAGAGAGAGAGAGAGAGAGAGAGAGAGAGAGAGAGAGAGAGAGAGAGAGAGAGAGAAAGAGAAAGAAAAAATATAATATATATATATATATATATATATATATATATATATATATATATATATATATATATATATATATATATATATATATATATATATATATATATATATATATATATATATATATATATATACTATATATCTATTTCTCTCTCTCTCTCTCTCTCTCTCTCTCTCTCTCTCTTCTCTCTTCTCTCTCTCTCTCTGTACTTTATATAGATTATGATGTCATTAAAAGGGGATGACAAAGATCTTATCTCAAACCCTAATTAATATTCAGACAATTTTTTCTCTCTATTTTCTGATTTGTTAATGAACTTAAAGGAAAACCCAGTCACAAAATAACTTTATTTTTAACTCAAGAATCAAAATTTATTTTTTTTTATAAAAACAAATTTTATTATTATTATATTATTATATTATATTATTATTATTATTATTATTATTATTATTATTATTATTATTATTATTATTATTATTATTATTATTATTATTATTATTCGTAATTTTATTTTATCTTTTAATTTTTTTTTTTATTGCAACATTTTTTTTTATAACATTTTCACCTGTAGCATTTTACTCTCATATCATTATTTATATTTCTCTCTCTCTGCATATATATATATATATATATATATATATATATATATATATATATATATATATATATATATATATATATATATATATATATATATATATATATATATATATATATATATATATATATATATATATATATATATATATATATACTAGAGAAAATTTTTGGCTCAAAATTATAAACGTTCAATCAAAATAGCTGAAAAGTTTGTTAGATAAACATGAACTTTGAATTAATGTAAATAGTTCCCCTTCACAAGTGTTTTAACATGAACAAACGCGCTCACGCGGAAAGCTTCTCATCCCAAAGTTTAAAAAAAAAAAAAAAAAAAAAAAAAAAAAAAAAAAAAAAAAAAAAAAAAAAGTCCTACTTGTGCAACGAAACCAAGTTGTGTATCTGTGTAAGCAAATTTATGAGAATAGACACCTAACTTCGCATACTCATATATATATACATCATATATATATATATATATATATATATATATATATATATATATATATATATATATATATATATATATATATATATATATATATATATATATATATATATATATATATATATATATATATATATATATATATATATATATATATATATATATATATATATCTTTTTGTTCTTCAATAAAGGTAATTTTTAACTTTTGATAATGCAATAAAATTTGACTTACCTTTAAGAGACGGAACTTATCTCCTCCCAACTATTAAGAAAGTTTTTGTTCAGAAGATTTATAGGCTTTTTTTTTCATAAATGAAACCATATGCATATTGATAGGTTAATATAGAGAACAAATGTCGACCACAAATGGAAATGATTTTTCCACATGTTCTAAAAGTAAGAAAACGCATATATTGCAGAAGTTTTCGTTCGCCATAATTCTCTTTCTCTCTCTCTCTCTCTCTCTCTCTCTCTTCTCTCTCTCTCTCTCTCTCTCTATCTTCTCTATCTATCTCTCTCTCTCTATCCTCTTTCTCTCTCTCTTTTTCTCTCTCTCTCTTTCTCTCTTTCCATTATTCATCTATCTATCAATCAACTATCTACCTATCTATCTATCTATCTATCTATCTATCTTATTATCTTTTATTTCTATTTATCTATTTATCTATTCTTTTCCTCTCTTTTTTTATTTTTATTTTCTTTTTTTTTTTTTTTTTTTTTTTTTTTTTTTTTTTTTTTTTTTTTTTTTTTTTTTTTTTTTTTTTCTTTTCTCTCTCTCTCTCTCTCTCTCTCTCTCTCTCTCTCTCTCTCTCTCTCTCTCTCTCTCTTCTTTCTCTGTCCCTCTGTTCCTTTTTTCTCTCACTTTTAACTTCTCTGTTCCTCTATCTTTCTTTTCCCTATCTTTATATCCTCTTTCACTATCTCTCTCTTCCTATCACTTTCACACGCACTTACAAAGCACTCAAGCTTTTCAATTTTTTACTTAATATTTGTACCATAATTGGTCACATGACTGCAAGCCATTTGGATATCGTTCTCTTTATTAATTTTACATTCATGTGAAAGTTTGCACCAAGATGAGTAGCTGCAAATTTGAATTACTAGGTTCTTGAAATTATTATAAATGCTTAATCTCATATTATGTGCGGCAATACACATACAACATGCAAATGTATACTAATAGCTATGTGAGCTCTTTATATATATATATATATATATATATATATATATATATATATATATATATATATATATATATATATATATATATATATATATATATATATATATATATATATATATATATATATATATATATATTTAGCTATGATGCGCGTCTTGCTGTTTTTTCAAGCGAACGTCATCATTTAAAGGAATCTCTCCTAAAAAACCGGGTCACGTTTTCTCCGTCACCTGGTCCACCCATCCCACACAGACTTATTCTCAAAAGGTAAGCAAAGGTGATTTTTTTATTTCTATAGTTAAAGTTTGGTGGGACTAATTTTAAATATCATTGGCTCTTATAAAAGAAAAGCATTTATTCATCTTTCGAATACTGTAAAAAAGGTATTGTCTATGTACGGTATGAAAGGTTTTCATCACAAATAATTTAATGTAACCTAAGTGATAGGAAATAGTTCGTGATTGAAAATAGTATGTGATTGAAAATAGTATGTGATAGAAAATGTGATAGAAAATAGTGTATGATTGAAAATAGTATGTGATTGAAAATCGGATATGATAGAAAATGTGATAGAAAATAGTATGTGATAGGAAATAGTATGTGATAGAAAATGTGATAATTAAGTGAAAAATGAAAAAGGAAGAAATTGTGTAATTCCACAAGGTAGTTTTCTTGGTCCTCTATTTGCTTTCTGTTTATATTGATGATCTAGATATACTATTAGGAGAAACAAGTACTATTTTGTATACTGATAATGTAACATTTTTGAAGATGTCGGAACAATCTGATCAAACTATTATATGAAAATGAAACTATCTGGGATAGTTAACAGTGTCAAGATTAATAACTTATAACCAAACTTAACAAAGATAAAAATAATCTATTAACGTATTTTATAATGGAAGACAAAATTATTGCTAAAACATATTTAATTATCTTGGGGTCGAAACTAAGGACAATGTAAAAAAAAAAAACCATTCGTAATACATCGGTAGAGATCTCCAGAATGGTCGTATAGGAGATTTCCGGAATGGTCGTATAGGGAGTTATCTCACTTGAAGGTCTGGAAATATCTTCTTATCTGTTAAATGTGCTGTTAAGTGAGGTGGGTATTTATATCAAGTGTGAATTGAAACATTACAAACCGTGTTGAATATGATTTTAATATTTTTGGTAATCAATTTGAAAAAGGCAGAAAATACTTAATATAAGAGAAATGTATTCATGATTTTAAATTGGTACAAAATGTACGTAGTTCAATACATTATAACTTCACAACTATTTATAAGCTTAAATCCTACTTTAAAAATCCAAATTAAAAATTCAAGAAATATATAACTAATTATATCTCAATAAATCCAAATTATAAACAAACTTCTACTTTTAAAAAAAAAAAAAAATCCAAATTAAAAATCTAAAAAATTTAACCAATGTAATATAAAAAAAAAGATTCAATTCATTAACATTAAAAAACTACTTTATATTACTACTCTTCAAAATCGTTTTCACAAAAGCATAATAAATCACTGAAAGAAAAAAAAAATAAAAAGAAAGAAAGAAATATGAAGGAAAAAAACTATGAAGAAAAAAAAAAAAAAAAAAAAGAAAACTCTTACCTTGGGAATTCCAAATTCCTTTCATTCTTTTTATTACTATGATCCCTTGGGGGAACATTTTCTTCACTGTTTCCTGTTAGACATTATTAAAAATAATTTATTATTTAGCTTTCCATTCTATTGCAGGGAAAATAATTCATTATTTCTGTTCATTTATATTTTATTCTTCTTGTTGAAGATATAAAAATTTTTTCCTTTTTTTTCTTTTTTTTTCTTTTTTC
>SEYY01023372.1:15000-20000 GCA_009176605.1 Armadillidium nasatum
TGGACCTATTGAATTAGACAACTTTGGGGGGGTCCTTCTGTACTATTTTATTTTATTTTTTTTAACTTTTTTTTATCATATCATACGAAACAGGAACGAGTGAATGCACACATATATACATACATACATGCATACATGTCGAAAAATTTAAAAGTTAAAAACCAACATGCCCCGATACACTGCGTTTGAAAGCTGTAATTCATTGAAAATTGGGAAAATAAACAAAGGGAGTACAAGTAAGATTGAGTATAGCGGTTGAGTCCGATGTCAGAGACTGCGTAGAAAGAAGCGTCTACGACCCCTTCTCAATGGACGAGGTATGCGACGGGAATGTTCAGAAAATCAGTATCCTTTGTAATTGCGATATTATATAGAGAGTGAATCAACAATTAGACGAGCAGAAAGAGACTTGAGAGAATTAGTGAGAGTGGAAGAGTTGCTAAGACAAAAAGGCCTTTGGACTCTTCCTTTTCAAGGAGAGCTCTATGAGTGGAGCCAACACAGATGTGAGATGAATTATCCATACAGGAGCGAACAAAATCTTTATAAAAAACATGCCACTGAGTTGGAATGAAAAAATTCTGAAGGCACCTCAGAACACCTAACTTCTAAAAAGCTTGTTTAGAATGAGAGGTAATGTGATCTTTCCAAGAAAGATAATTAATTTAGGAGCGATGAAGGTTTGAGTTGTGTGTTTTCGAAGAAGTTATCATAGTTGTGTAAAAGACTGTGACGATTAGAGATGGAGAAATTGAGTTTTTGATTCAATGAAAACGACCATGTTTTCTCTGCCCCAATTTGAAATACGAGAAAGATCAGAGGTCAGTTGCTCCAAATAAAATTATTATTATTTGCATCAAATAACTGCTGTTGGGAGGGGGGGCCTTTCAAATTGAAAAGAGTAATGCAGGGTTGAGCTATCGGCATAGGAGTGGATAGGAGAGAAAGTCATTAATAAAAAGTAGAAAAAGTATTGGGGATAGCACAGATCCTTGAGGAACATCACTATTAATAGCCTTAAAATGTGAACGGTGGCCGTCTCCAACAGTCTATATTGAACGACCGGAAAGGAAGTCTGAAAGAAGTGCACAGAGAGAAGGATAGATTCCGAAAGAGGGAAGTTTAGAAATCATGGCATTGTGCCAGACACTATCGAAAGTTTTCAATATGTCTAGCGCGACAGTAATATATATATATATATATATATATATATATATATATATATATATATATATATATATATATATATTATATATATATATATATATATATATAATATAATTGTGAAAAAACTGTTGACACATACAACATATCACAGGGAAGGAATCGTTGAATTATCGACCAGGGTAATTGCTGATAAGCCAGATAAACGGTATATATATATATATATATATATATATATATATATATATATATATATATATATATATATATATATATATAATATATATATATATATATTATAATTATATATATATATATAATTAAATAACATTAAAGTTTTTTTATAAAATTTGTTATAAATTTTTATTTCCAATTTTAAAAAAAGAAATAAAAAAAAAGTTTTTTTTTTTTTCTTTTTTTTTTTAATTTTTCTTTAAAAAATTTTTTTTTTTTTAAAAATAAATTTTAAAAAATTAAAAAAAAAAAAAAAAAAAAAAAATATATATATATATATATATATATATATATATATATATATATATATATATATATATATATATATATATATATATATATATATATATATATATATATATATATATATATATATATATATATATATATATATTCCTCTTTCTGAATAAGTAGTCGTTTCATTGAAATTCAATGAACTTTGACCAAATTATTGAACCGACATACAAAAAACTGTCAGAATTCATGTGGAACGCTCGAAGAGACAGGACTGTATATAGAGATAAAGAAGTAATCAGATAAACCCAGTGGAAGGAAGTTTTTAACAGTATATGGGAAAGGTTGGAAGTTAGAAAGGATCTTGAACGTTTGATTGATCTACAAGATAATCGGGATTACGAGCAGGATGTTGTATTCGATATTGTTATGGATAACGAAGTTGATGGCAAGCATAAAGCAGATTGCTGTTAATTGTGATGTAAATTGAAATCAACAAGTATAATAATTTCTGTGAAAGAAAACAGAAATATATTCTACCTGTGTCTGTCTTTGAGTTAAGATAACTGAAGAATTGAAGATAGTCTATATATAAGTTTTCAGATAAATAAACATACCAGAGATATTTAGTTGTAAAATGATAAAAAACTCTGCCATGAGTAAGAAAATTATTAAGACGTAAAACGAGACTTTTTTATTATTATTATTTTTTAAAATTCATCTCACGCTCATTACCCTATTCGAGGAAAGGAATTTTTCTAGGTAGTATATACCTAGGATCCTCAAGTGGAATCGAACCGGCGCCTTCAAGCACGTGAGTCAATCACTCTACCGTTTGAACAACGGTAGAGGGCGAAATACCAAAATAATTATTAATACGATAACAGGTAATAGAGTTGCGTACATTTATTCAACATCAATGTTTGCTTGAGGATTCAGAAAAAAATATTAATTAAAAGAAAACCCGATTAGGGTTTCATATCGGAGAGCTTAGATACCTAAGTTTTGGTTGATTAAGAACAATTAGAATAAACACCGAGAATGCATATGGTGATGAACAGTCCAGCAATTTCTTGGCGCCATTCCCGTTATCCGAGACCTCTAGCTCTTGTAGTATTAGCAACCGTAGTAATAGTACTTGTTGTAATGGTAATATATGTGGTAATAATAACTGCAGAAGTAATAGTAATCATTTGTATATATATATATATATATATATATATATATATATATATATATATATATATATATATATATATATATATATATATATATATATATATATATATAGTATGTGTGTGTGTGTGTATGTGTTAAAGCTGCAAGGGACACCGATGACATTATTGAGAAGTATTTTCGAATATTTTTATTTATTGAGCGATTGAAAATTCTAAAAATTGGCGATAAAATTTACTCGCCTTTTAAGAGAAGAAGATAATTGAAGTCTCTTGACGAGAGGGAAAAATACCGATATTACATGACTAAATAGAAGAAAAGGAAAGAAAATGATTTTTTCCTTTGTTTTTAGTAGGATTGTTGTTGTTGCTATTGTAGTTGCTGTTGTAGTTATTGTTCTTGTTCCTCCTGTTGTTGTTGTAGTTGTTGTTGATGTTTAATGTTTGCTGTTTTTTGTTGCTATTTTTGTTGATTTTTGTTGTTGTTGTTGTTGTTGTTGTTGTTGTTGTTGTTGTTGTTGTTGGTGTTGTGTTTGCAATTTCCTCATACAGCTCTCCTTCGAAAAGTGGAGTCTAGGGCTTTCGTCTTATCGACTATCCTACTCTCGCTAATTCTCTCCAGTCTTGTTTTCTTCATTGTATAATTAAAATAATAATAATAATGATAATGGTTGTAGTTTTAGGCAATTAAATTTTATTAATTTATTTATTTTCCGTAAGTGGTTGCTAGTCATTCTTTTTATTCCAATATTCTGTTAAGGTTATGATTATAATTATAATTATTTTATTACAGTTACTTTATTATACTCATAATTATAGTTACATTTTTTTATGTTTATAGGTACTATTCTTTTGTTAGAGTTATGGTCATAATTATTTCTTTCTTCCATAATTATAGTTATTTTCAACTTTATTATATCATTGAATATATATATATATATATATATATATATATATATATATATATATATATATATATATATATATATATATATATATATATATATATATATATATATATATATATATTATATATATATAATATATAATATATATATAAATATATATATATATATATATATATATATATATATATATATATATATATATATATATATATATATATATATATATATATATATATATATATATATATATATATTATATATAATATATATATATTATATTTATATGAGTTATTTTTAGTTACTAAGATTAGCTCATATTATAACCAATTAAATAAAAAAAAATTCCTTGAAGGCCCCCTCCCCCTCAAAACGTCTGGGGTTATTGGGGGTCTATAGAGACCCTGATTGGATAAACGCTGATCTAAATTCTAACTCATAATTTCAGAGAGAAAATAAAATGGTATTGTTTTTGTGCATGCATCCTGTTAACCGAAAATATTTGACTTCGATATAATATATATATATATATATATATATATATATATATATATATATATATATATATATATATATATATATATATATATATATATATATATTATATATATATATATATATATATATATATATATATATATATATATATATATATATATGATTATAAATTAAATATAAAAGAAAGTTATTAACATACAAATTTAAAAAATATGCAAAAAAAAAAAAAAAGAAAAAAAGAAAAGCAAGCGAACTTCTTAACATTTACCTTTTTATAAGCCTAAGTAGTTATTGGGACCAGTGTCATTTGCTGTCGAAATCCTTAAGTTCGTTTCTGGATTGTATTACATTCAAAATATATTCATGTCTGTTTTCGTATCCAATTCTTAATGGTGACGCTTCTGTAACTGCATTTACTGCTTGCTCTACACCTTGGCTGTGACTTGGAATCAAAACAGTGTTAATTGGCTCATTTTCGAAATGTTTTATTTTGTCAAATATAGCAGCAATGGCCCAATAGCATTCACGAAACCTGTTAGCTGTTATCGCTAAATGTTTATACACAAATCTATTCTGAGAATTTTCCTTAAGTTCAAATTCTGGAAGAAATTCTTCATCGTTTCTGCTTTCCTCTATTTCCAATGTCTCTTCTGACATAACATTTGCGCATGAATGTATGTATGTATGTATGTATGTATGTGTGTGTGTGTGTGAGAGAGATTCTGTATGAATATGTTGCATGCCTTACATAGCTAAACAGGAGATCTTCCTACCGTGGCTCATACGGTAA
>SEYY01023372.1:25000-27500 GCA_009176605.1 Armadillidium nasatum
ATATATATATATATATATATATATATATATATATATATATATATATATATATATATATATATATATATATATATATATATATATATATATATATATATATATATATATATATATATATATATATATATATATATATATATATATATATATATATATATATATATATATATATATATATATATATATATATATATATATATATATAAATAATAATTAAACAAGCTTTTGTTCTTATTTTTATTTGATTTATAATTTTTAAATTAATTTTTGTCATTTTATTTTTAATTTTATTTGCTTTACTTTTTTTTCTAAATATTTGCTTTATTGATGAACCTTATTTACAGTGATCGGTCAAGACTCTCAGTTATTTGCCAATATTGACAAAACATATTGGCAGCTTTTCATAATTTTTATATTTTGAAGCACGATTTTGAAGTCCCTTGTTATATATATATATATATATATATATATATATATATATATATATATATATATATATATATATATATATATATATATATATATATAATATATATATATATATATATATATATATATATATATATATATATATATATATATATATATATATATATATATATATATATATATATATATATATATATATATATATATATATATAATATATATATATATATATATATATATATATATATATATATATATATATATATATATATATATATATATATATATATATATATATATATATATATATATATATATATATATATATATATATATATATATATATATATATATATATATATATATATATATATATATATATATATATATATATATATATATATATATATATATATATATATATATATATATATATATATATATATATATATATATATATATATATATATATATATATATATATATATATATATATATATATATATATATATTCATATAACAATAACAATTAAAAAGTGACTAAAAATTGTCAGTGAACAAAAATATGACACGAAATTCTTTTCTAGAAATAAGCTTAAAAAAACGGTAATCTATTCAGCTTTTTATGGTTGTTTAAGAAAGGAAAATTGTACGTTTGCTTTAAATAAATAAAGAACAAATTTCTTTGTCAATACAATACAAAATGCTGAATTTTGAGTCGAATTTATATATATATATATATATATATATATATATATATATATATATATATATATATATATATATATATATATATATATATATATATATATATATATATATATATATATATAATTCGTATCTTACTGACATTGTTCTATTTGAGGAGAGGTACTTTGTAGGCAGTTTCTACTTTAGGGTTCGTATGAGGATTATATATATATATATATATATATATATATATATATATATATATATATATATATATATATATATATATATATATATATATATATATATATATATATCTTGCATGTTTCTAACCAAAGCTTAAGACATCTGTTCAAGTTACAATAGGGAGATTTCAATTGGTTCAGACTTCAAATTAACCTTGGTCTTATGAATAGTCTAAATCCATATATCTTCACACTTTGCAAATTTTAATAATTATTTTATGTGATAATTTGCTTCAATACTTTGAAATGCAATAATAATATCGACTTTTAAAGACACATTTTTGAACATAAATTGCATGCTCTACATTGAATAAGAAGCTGCCTCTGATATATATATATATATATATATATATATATATATATATATATATATATATATATATATATATATATATATATATATATATATATATATATATATATATATATATATATATATATATATATATATATATTATGAACGACTTTATAATTTTTTTTTATTTAAAATTTAATTAATTAATAATTATTAAGGTTCATAATAATTAATAATTTCCTTTCCACTATTCACAAGAATTTTAATACCGATCTTATAAATATTCCTATTTTTAGAAAAACAACGTTGAGGAGGTAATCTCTCTCTCTCTCTCTCTCTCTCTCTCTCTCTCTCTCTCTCTCTCTCTCTCTCTCTCTCTCTCTCTCTCTCTCTCTCTCTCTCTCTCTCACGTTGAGGACTCTTTCTCTCTAATTTCTCTCTCTCTCTCTCATCTCTACTCTTACTCTCACTCTCACTCTCACTCTCACTCTCTCTCTCTCTCTCTCTCTCACACACACACACTCACACACACACACAGTCTTGCGTGCAAAGAAATATTTCATCAAGAAAATAGTATAAAATCTGGAAAATACGTTGGTGGCAATTAGAGAATTAAAAAGGAATTTGAACGCTTGTACAGAAGAGGTTATCAATCTTTTCGTCAATAATTCATGTTATATTGGAGTAGACATTTTCTTATTGGAATACAGAGTCTTTGCGGTTGATTAAAGGAGGCTCTTGGTTCCCTGAAAAAGGTATTTAAAGTTATTACCAGAGACAGTTGTTGGATTGATGTATAATGTAACATATAGAAACACACCAATTCATTCGTAACAATTAT
>SEYY01023372.1:32500-37500 GCA_009176605.1 Armadillidium nasatum
CAGTTTGTTCATCTATTTTTTACTATCTTTAAGACTGCAAAGTTTTCAAAAATCGATAACTCAAATATTAGACTGTCCTTAACAGTTTTTAATGCTTTATCTTATGAGCTTTCTGGAAACAATATTGTTTCGCTCAGTAAACAAATTATTAAACAGTTACTCTTCATATTACTTCGTTCACTAAACAATATATTAAACAGTTACTATTCATATTGTTTCGCTCATTAAATAAGTTCATAAATCGCTACTTCTTCATATTATTTCGCTCACTAAACAAGTTACCAAATAGTTACTTCTTCATATTGTTTCGCTCAATAAACAAGTTATTAAATGACTACTTCCTCATAATGTTTCGCTCACTAAACTTAAAAGTTATTAAATTATTACTTCATATTGTTTCGCTCACTAAACAAGTTATTAAATAGTTACTCTTCATATCATTTCTCTCAATAAAAAGTTACCAACTACTTCAAATTGCATCACTCAATAAACAAGTTACTAAATGGCTACTTCTTCGTATTGTTTCGCTCACTAAACAAGTTACTAGATAGCTACTTCTTCACCTTGTTTCGCTCACCAAACAAGTTACTATATAATTACTTCTCATATTGTATCGCTCAATAAACAAGTTACTAAATAGTTACTTCTTCATATTGTTTCGCTCAATAAACAAGATACTAAACAATTACTCTTCATATTATTTCGTTCAATAAACAAGTTATTAAATAGTTACTTTTTCATATTGTTTCTCTTAATAAACAAGTTACTAAACAATTATCTTTTCATATTATTTCATTCAATAAACAGGTTACTAAATAGTTACTTCTTTATATTGTTTCGCTCAATGAACAAGTTACTAAATAATTACCTCTTCATATTATTTTGCTCAATAAACAAGTTACTAAATAGTTACTTATTCATATTGTTTCGCTCAATAAACAAGTTACTAAGCAACTAATCTTCATATTATTTCGTTCAGTAAACAAGTTACTAAATAGTTACTTCTTTATATTGTTTCGCTCAATAAGCAAGTTACTAAACAATTACCTCTTCATATTATTTTGCTCAATAAACAAGTCACTAAATAGTTAATTATTCATATTGTTTCGCTCAATAAACAAGTTACTAATCAATTATGTCTTCATATTATTTGGCTCAATAAAAAAGTAGCTAAATAGTTAGTTGTTCTTCGACGCTTAATTAATTTAATAATTTATCTTGATAAGGATTATGCATCATTTTAAGCATCCCATATTTGGGGAAAGTTCACAGTATTAAAAATAGTATTTTTTCATTCTAATAAAAGTTTACACCCAAGAGACCTGGCCCTATTATAGGGGGGACTGTCTAGAAAGTTTCTTACTAGGATCCACAAGAGGGATCGAACCAGAGCTTTCAAACAAGTGATTCAGTCGCTTTACGGTTATACCATAGTGGGGTCAATATCTTTTTTTCTCACAAAATATAATAATTGTAATATCACCATTGCAACACTGCAAATATTGCCTTAACGATTCGTTGAGACAAGTGGTAAAAATTGTGTTTAAAAAAAAAAAACTAAAAATTGTCCTACCGAATCGTTGGGACAAGTGAGAAAAAAGCCACGGTAAAATTTTCAATAGAGAAAACAAATGTTAAGCATAATAAAATCGCTTCACCGATTTATTTTCTAATAAGAAAATAACTAAAAAAATTTGTTGTGACAATTTTGCCACTTGTCCCAACGATACTTTAGGACAATTTTTTGCAGTGAATGAACAAGGATTTTATTACTCCCATACTTCTCCTTTGAGAGAATTCACAAGTGTCACTCACTTTATATAGCCTTAATTTTTTCTTTGTCCAATACTTCTCTCACCTCACATTTAACCACGATTTAACTTGTTAAATCTAGAATACATACCTTCTATATTCATAACACTTAAACACAATAAATAGATATACCATTCTTTAATGTACATATGGATTACTACTTCAGTTGAAGTTGTTTTTATTTGCATTTACATAACCTGAGAGAGAGAGAGAGAGAGAGAAAGAGAGAGAGAGAGAGAGAGAGAGAGAGAGAGAGAGAGAGAGAGAGAGAGAGAGAGAGAGAGAGAGAGAGAGAGAGATCGGTGGATAAGTTTGAGAGATCAGATTTACAATATATATATAATATATATATATATATATATATATATATATATATATATATATATATATATATATATATATATATATATATATATATATATATATATATACAGCATATAACTTTAAATAATGACCTTTTTCCAAATTACTTTCCATCCTCAGACTGCAGCAGGTGGACGCCGGAAGGTACACATGTCGTGTGGATTTCACAATGGCTCAATCGTCTTCCCGTGGCGTGTTACTAAAAGTGGTGACCCCCGTCAATTCTCTCCATATTCTAGACTCTCAGGGTAGACAAATGCCCTCGGTGTTGGATCCAATTCCAGAGGGAGGAACTCTAAATATAACTTGCACTGCTAAAGGAGGTTAGTTTTAATTAAGTCACTTTAATATATATATATATATATATATATATATATATATATATATATATATATATATATATATATATATATATATATATATATATATATATATATATATATATATATATATATATATCATACATCCTGACGTAGGAATAGTATAAAACTCAAAGACTATCATTGGAAATTAATATTCTGAGGAGCTTGATCTCCTAATTAAAAACTAGAGAAAGAATTTTGGGGGCAGATGCTAGTTTCTATGCTAGTAAGAAGATGCTACTTTCATAGGCATAATGATAATCTTCTTGAGAATTAATGTATAAGAATACCGTATTATTTTTTAAATTATTATTTTATTATTATTATTATTATTATTATTATTATTATTATTATTATTATTATTATTATTATTATTATTATTATTATTATTATTAATATAAGAAATGATATAACATTTGTCATTTAATTATTTTCTATTTTTCTCATAAAATTTAGTAATTTATTTATTAAATACACTAAAATGTAGCAAAAACTATTTATTTAAAAAAAAATCAAATTCTTTGTAAAAAAAAAAAAAAAAAAAAAATAGATAAGTAAATAAATAAACATCTATGTAATTTTCATTTGTACACGAAATTAAAATAACGATTAAAGTTTAGGCGTTCTTTATATATATAAAAATTACATATATATATATATATATATATATATATATATATATATATATATATATATATATATATATATATATATATATATATATATATATATATATATATATATATATATATATATATATATATATATATATATATATATATATATATATATATATATATATATATATATATATATATATATATATATATATATATATATATATATATATATATATATATATATATATATATATATATATATATATATATATATATATATATATATATATATATATCCATCTCAGAAAACTTTCAGATTCAGTAAATTTTACATGGAAAAAATGTTGTTTATTTCCTCATGTTTTTAATTTGCTAAGAAACGTAATTAGGTTCATTATTTCGGTTCAATTGATAAGAAGTTAATTACTAAAGAAAGACACAAAAATAAAGAATAAAAAAATAAATCAAAATACGAAATATAAATATTTAAATATACGTGAACTCAAAAACTGTAAATTTCAGTTCCATTTAATATAATTAATAGTTCTATTTTATTATTTATAGAATTTCTTATTTGTTTAAACTCGTAGTACAATTTCCAATTTAATTTCATAAACGGAAAATGTAGAGAAAAATACATTTTAAAATATAAGTGAACGTGAAGCTCAAAAAACAGAAATTTCATTACTTTAATATAATAAATATTTTTATTGTTTTTACATTTTCTGCTTATATAGTTTTTTTTTTTTTTTTTTTTTTTTTTAAACGTAGAAATTAGAAAATACATTTATAAATTATAAGTGAACGTGAAGCTCAAAAATAGAAATTTCATTACTCTTAGTATAATAAATATTTTATTGTTTTTACATTTTCTGCTTATATAGTTTTTTATTTATAAAATTTTTTAAACGTAGAAATTAGAGAAAAAATGAACGTGAAGCTCAAAAAGTTGAATTCTATCATCATTTTTAAAAATAAATTAGTAAGTAAATAAAAAAATAATAAGTAAATTTAATAATAAAGAAAATTTAAAAATAAAAAAAAAATAATGTAAAAGAAAAATTTTCAAATATATATTAGAAAAATAAAATAAAATGAAATATTTTTTTTTTTTTTTTTTTTTTAGAAAACTTATTACTACATCCTTCATATAAAAACAAACTTTGGTACAAAGAACGAACAAATAAATTACCCACAAAGAGAAATCTTTTCTAAGAAAAATAATTTAAAATAGCAGAGGTAATAATAATAAAAAATAATAATAATATTAATAATAATAATAATAATAATAATAATAATAATAATAATAATAATAATAATAATAATAATAATAATAATAATAATAATAATAATAATGATTCAAATAGGAATCAAAACCTACCTTATATATTTTGTTGTGTTATTCATAAAATAAAATTATTGTGAATTAAGATAAATATTTAATTAAAGAAATATAAAAATTAGAAGGAAACAGAATGATGTTATCAGTGTAAATAAAAAACAGTAGCAATAATAATAATCCTTCTGGTTTGCCTCTCGAAGTACTCATGCTGCCTCACTTCCGTACTTTGTATACAAGCGAAAAGTTTATCATGTAGGTGTCTCTATTTAATTTTTTTCATGGTTTTAACATAACAAGAGAGGCGTGGTTCATCTAAAACAGAATATTTTATTATTGCTTTCGTTAAATTTCTCGTGAGATTTATTTAGAAAAATTGTTCACTTTATCGGTTATCCATGAATTGACAGGTTTTGGAGTTTTTAACTCTCATTCTCCCTGTAACGTAAATATAAATATAAATATATAATATAAATATAAATATGTAAAGCTACTTACTGACCC
>SEYY01023372.1:42500-47500 GCA_009176605.1 Armadillidium nasatum
TTTTTTTTTTTTTACTCTTTATTTTGAAACTTTTGAATGAAGAAATCTATACAAATCTTTTCATCAATGAATGTGGAAAAAAGTACTCAAAACAAACAGCGATTAATTATTATTATTATTATTATTATTATTATTATTATTATTATTATTATTATTATTATTATTATTATTATTATTATTATTATTATTATTATTATTATTTTATTATTATTATTATTATTATTATTATTATTATTATTATTATTATTATTACAATTTTATTGCAATTAATATTATTCATTATTATTAATTATTATTATTATTATTATTATTATTATTATTATTATTATTATTATTATTATTATTATTATTATTATTATTATTATTATTATCATTATTATTATTATTGTTATTTTTATTATTATTATTATTATTATTATTATTATTATTATTATTATTGTTATTATTATTAGTATCAGTATTTTGACCGCTATTATTATTATTATTTTTTTATCTATATCTTATTATTATTATTCCGTTCATTTTTGGCCTAAGTGCATTTTGCGCGGTACACTATTAAGTTGCTTCACCAAATAGACATGTTGCTTCACCAAATAATTTTATTAAATTTCTTTAAATAAATAATAAATAATAAATAATAAAAATTGTATAAAAATAATAATTTTATTATTTTTATTTAAATAAATATGTGTTCCTTCACAAAATATTTTAATAATAATTTTATTATTTTTATAATAAAATTTTATAATAAAATTTACTGTCAGCAAGAACATATGCGTATCCCTTTGGGATTAATCAATATTGTAATCTTATATAAATACCGAAAAAATAATTAATCAATACAGTATTATTAAATAAATACTGAAGAATTGATTAATTAATATAGCATCATTAAATAAATACTGAAAAATTAATTAATTAATATAAATAAAAAAATAATTAATCAATACAGTATTATTAAATAAATACTGAAGAATTGATTAATTAATATAGCATCATTAAATAAATACTGAAAAAATTGATTAATCAATATAGTATCATTAAATAAATACTGAAAAATTGATTAATCAATATTATAAACTTATATATAAATACTGAAAATTTTGATTAATGCTGCTGTAATCAACATAGTATCAATATATATTCAATAGAACGAATATATTGTTACAAAATCTCTTCCTTCGTGAGCTGTTATATCAATTTACCTTATTTAGTAAAGTATAATTGTCTATAATAGTCTATAAAATAAAGAAACTAGTAGTGATGAATACATTAACATAAATATTAAGAATAACATTGGAATCTACAAAATAATATATATGTTATTATTATTATTATTTTTATTATTATTATTATTATTATTATTATTATTATTATTATTATTATTATTATTATTATTATTATTATTATTATTATTATTATTATTATTTTATTATTATTATTATTATTATTATTATTATTATTATTATTATTATTATTATTATTATTATTATTATTGTCATTGTTATTATTATCATTATTATCATTATTATTTTATTATTAGTAGTAGTAGTAGTAGGAGAAGTAGAATTTTTATTACATCTGTTATTATTTACTAATATTTTTTAATATTATTATTATCATTATTATTGTTACTTTTATTATTAATATCATTATTATTATTGTTATTGTTGTTGTTGTTGCAATTTTACTGTTATCATGCTATTACTTTATTATTAAATGAAATAAAATTTTATATATGTACTAAAAATTGGGGCTCAAAGGATACCACTATTTCCCTAGCAGATCATTTTCAGAGATATGAAAATATATACTCATTATATATATATATATATATATATATATATATATATATATATATATATATATATATATATATATATATATATATATATATATATATATATATATATATATATATATATATATATATATATATATATATATATATATATATATATATATATATATATATATATATATATATATATATATATATATATATATATATATATATATATATATATATATATATATATATATATATATATATATATATATATATATATATATATATATATATATATATATATATATATATATATATATATATATATATATATATATATATATATATATATATATATATATATATATATATATATATATATATATATATATATATAATAATAATAATAATAATAATAATAATAATAATAATAATAATAATAATAATAATAACAATAATATCAGTTTACCTGTTATTAGCATCACTCTTTAACAGGAAGGTTTCCTCATTTTTGATATTTTCTTTACAGGGAGGCCTCAACCAAGTGTTTCGTGGTGGGTTGACGAGGCAATGATCGACGACTCGTGGACTGAGGTCGCGAAGGGCATTGTTAGCAACAACCTCGTCATTAACCCTCTCACAAGGGCACACGCTCACGCTGTTCTCACCTGCAGGGCAGCTCCGTCTCTTGTTGCTATTAAAACTGCAACAATCACAATAGATATGTACCGTAAGTAAATAATCATTATTTTATTATTATTGTTATTATTATTATTATTATTATTATTATTATTATTATTATTATTATTATTATTATTATTATTATTATTAACCACTTATTCATTATTCTTTTCTTAGTGTTTTTTTAATATTGTTTGTGAAAGTTTTTATCATAAGTATCGTAAAGGATGGAGTCGAAATATTTTAACTTTTCATCTATTGGGAGACTCATACTTTATACAAAGGAAAAGTCTGTATTACTTATTTGGCAAGAAAATCTTATTTAAGATCTTCCGAAACCTGCTTATATATCACAATCCTCTGGTCTTGTTGAACAGTCTATTATCCAAGTGGTAAAATACAAGAGTAGTGGTCAGTACATAACATATAAGATTTTGCATGATCACGATTATTTGACCAAATGTGGTCAGTTGTAGAGGGGGTTTTATTCTCATTTCGCCTTTGATGTCATGGTGTCAATTAGCAACTTTTTATCACTAGAGTTAGTATTACTGCTAGAGATATCGATACTGAAATCATTTGTTATTATGAAGACTGTTCTTTAATGTAGAGTTTCAAACACTATCAAGTACTCGTATAAATTTTAATCTGTTCCCTTGTGGTGGTAGATATAATCATAACAAGTTGATTTGTTTTGGACCCCTCGTTCAAAGCACACCAAGTGTCTCAATATTAGAGATAATGACTGAAAATATTTCTTTTGCCTTAAGACTCTTTTAATAAGGATTGAAATTCCACCTCCTCTTTTTTCCTTACGGTAAAAGTGGAATATATCATAGCCAGAGAGTGCAAGCAAGTCTTTGTATGGACCCACGGCAAATAACCTCAAGAAAAATCGTGATGTCTGACAGGTTGCCAAATTTAGCCACTATTGAACAAATTCTGGCATCTATCAAAATTGTCCCTTACTACTTCTCAAAGGAAGCATTTAAAACTGCTCGTAACTAAATTTAACAATAATTAAAAAGAACATAAGAGCAGTATTACGGCAATTATTATTTTAATATTCATTTGTTTTTTTTTGTTTTCTTAATTTCTAAATCTATGGATAATAAATTTTTTTAATTATATCCTTCAATTATATCCATTCCTCTTTGAAATTATTTTCACTCAAGAGAGTCTCAGCTAATACTTATATATATATATATATATATATATATATATATATATATATATATATATATATATATATATATATATATATATATATATATATATATATATATATATATATATATATATATATATATATATATATATATATATATATATATATATATATATATATATATATATATATATATATATATATATATATATATATATATATATATATATATATATATATATATATATATATATATATATATATATATATATATATATATATATATATATATATATATATATATATATATATATATATATATATATATATATATATATATATATATATATATAGAAAAAAATAACTCTCCAAAAAGAATTTTGATTGACACTGATTGCCCTTGTGATTGCAGTTAGTTGATAATAATTGAAAATGATTGATTTGATTGAATTTCGTAATTGGATAAGTCCCTTTAACGCTTGTGGAAATTTGGCAGTTTATATATATATATATATATATATATATATATATATATATATATATATATATATATATATATATAATATATATATATATATATATATAGCAGGTTGTTTGAAAAGCTACTATGGCATTCTGCTGGGTGCTCCTGAGTTGCAGGAGCTACCAACCAAAGTCAAGTAACGCCAACATGAGCACAACAACTGTTGCGTTGAAATTAGCAATATAATCCTATGGATTTAAATAGGTACCGAGTTGCTATAGTGATTCGAAGCAGAAGAGCCTGAAAACCGTTCTAATATGTTTTCTTTCTGGAAGGTGGTGTTGCTTGGTAGTAGATCCTTCTGTTCATTGTCTAACCTCACCGATATTGTCAATGGTTTCGAATCCTGGTGTGCGGAAAGTTTTCTTTGTGTTATATTGCTAATTTCTTCGCAACCGTTTTTGTACCCATATTGGCGTTGCTTGACTTTGGTTGGTTGCTACTGCAACCCAGGAACACCCAGCAGAATGTCATAGTGGCTCCAGTACGTGTTTCAAGCACCCTCCTTTGGATTCAAATAGGTACCAAGTTGCTACAATAATTCGAAGCAGAAGAGCTTGAAAACCGTTCTACTGAATGAACCTTCATTTAAAAAGGTAGCGTAGCTCGGTGGTGGATCCTTATTTACATTGTCTAAAGGTGACGCTTTTTTCAATGTTTCGAATCCCGAGGTGCTGAATATATATATATATATATATATATATATATATATATATATATATATATATATATATATATATATATATATATATATATATATATATATATATATATATATATATATATATATATATATATATATATATATATATATATATATATATATATATATATATATA
>SEYY01023372.1:52500-55000 GCA_009176605.1 Armadillidium nasatum
TGTGTCTTACAGAAACAAGCTCCTTCTTTACGGACCTTTTTGCCCTTCAATACGGTTTTCATTATATGTGTGAGTTTGAGTGAGTGTGGAAGCCAGTTCGAATGTATTCTTTTTAGTGTACGTGTAATTGTGTGAGTGAAATTCTCATACAAAGAATTCAAAGTTAATTATTTTCAGTTTGGCTTCTCTCTCTCTCTTTCTCTCTCTCTCTCTCTCTCTCTCTCTCTCTCTCTTCTCTCTCTCTCTCTCTCTCTCTCTCTCTCTCTCTCTCTCTCTCTCTCTCTCTCTCTCCGTTTATTGGAAAATCTGTTCACCCTTTCTCATTTTTAATTAGTTTGGGATAATAATAATAATAATAATAATAATAATAATAATAATAATAATAATAATAATAATACATTATTATTAATATTATTATTAGCATTATCATTAGTAGTAGTAGTAGTAGTAGTAAGTAGTAGTAGTAGTAGTAGTAGAAGCTGTAAAGTTTTAGAAATATATATGTTGTTTTAGTGCCAGGAATTTATGACTTTATCCAAAACAGAGAAATTATGATGTTAAAAGTATGAGGATGGAGAACAAACATGGGCAATAGAGGAAAAGGCTGAGTATGAGAGTGGGGAATGACATGGACTATAGGGAAAAAGACTGAGTATGGGGATGTAGAATGGGATTGGCTATAGGAGAAGAGGGTGAATATTTAGATGGGGAATGACATGGCCTAATAGGGGAAAGGGCTGATTATGGGGGTGGGGAATGATATGGGCTATAGCGGAAGAGGTTGAGTATGTGGGTGGGGAATGGCATGGGCCACAGGGGAAGAGGCTGAATATTTTGGTGTGGAATGACATGGCCTATAGGAGAAAGGGCTGAGCATGGGGGTGGGGAATGATATGGACTATAGGGAAAAAGACTAAGTATGGGGATGTAGAATGGCATTGGCTATAGGAGAAGAGGCTGAATATTTAGGTGGGGAATGACATGGCCTATAGGGGAAAGGGCTGAGTGTGGGTGTGGGGAATGATATGGGCTATAGGGGAAGAGGTTGAATATGAGGTGTGGAATAGCATGGGCCACAGGGGATGAGTCTGAATATTTAGGTGGGGAATGACATGGCCTATAGGGAAAAGGGTTCAGTATGGGGGTGGGGAATGGCATGATCTATAGGAGAAGAGGTTGAGTATGTGGGTAGAGAATAACGTGGGCTATAAGGGAAGAAGTTGGTATGTGGGTGGGAAATGGAATGGGGTACAGAGTAAGAGGCTGAGATTCCAAAATTATAAGACCTGAAAAGTGAAAAGAACATGGCATTCCTTTCTTGTTTCTGTCAAAGGGTCATTGTTGACAATTTCATGTCCCGTTAAAGCATAAAGAGGTCCAATGGAACATCTTACCTCTTATGGAGACTATTGTGGTCACTCATTTAATTCATTTATTCATTACAAAATAAAAAGGACTCAAAATTAATAAAGTAATTACAGATTATTTAAATATCAGTAATTTGTGATGAAATTTTGTAACAGTTCAAAATTTAGACCTTTCAGATAGTGAAAAGATAATAATTTTCCCTGAAAAAGGACAGATTGGTAAATATTATCAGGAATATAACCCTGAAAAGAACAGACTAGCAAATAATGTTAGGAGCGCATCTACTGAAAAAGATATATGCTATTTTAGAATTTGAATAGACGATAAATTTAGGATTTTCAGTAGGGTTAAAATATAAAGAAACAAAATAAATGAATTTAGTTGTAGACTGTCTAGAGAACCTGTCAGAAAGTTACAAAATAGGAAAACTCAAAATTACCGACGCCGAAGGCTGCTGCCCGACGCCGCTGCTGCTGTTTGCTGCCGCTCCGACAAAAACCTCCCAACGACCCCCTTTCGGCCGCCGCCGGGACGCGGGAAGAACCCCACGGAACGCCGCTCGCTATAGACGAGGGCGCGCCTTGGATGGGCCCCCGGTCCGCATCAGAAATCCAACTACGAGCTTTTTAACCGCAGCAACTTTAATATACGCTATTGGAGCTGGAATTACCGCGGCTGCTGGCACCAGACTTGCCCTCCAATGGATCCTCGTCCAAGTTTTTAAATTGAACTCATTCCGATTGCGAGGCCTCGGAAGAGTCCCGCATCGTTATTTTTCGTCACTACCTCCCCGAGCCGGGATTGGGTAATTTGCGTGCCTGCTGCCTTCCTTAGATGTGGTAGCCGTTTCTCAGGCTCCCTCTCCGGAATCGAACCCTGATTCCCCGTTACCCGTTACAGCCATTGTAGGCGAATAACCTACAATCGAGAGCTGATAAGGCAGACACTTGAAAGATACGGCGCCGGTACTAAGACCTCAGCGCTCGGCCGTAGTTATTCAGAGTCACCACATAACCGTAGAGGAATGGACGTGGGCTAGCTGAAAGAGAATTCTCCTATGGCTGTGAAATTGAGAGTAGAGACTGTAATAAAGAATCGAGAAGGGTATGTTGTCCGAATGCTCAAGCACCAG
>SEYY01023372.1:60000-65321 GCA_009176605.1 Armadillidium nasatum
ACCTTGTTGCCGACTTGCACTGGTGCACGATCATCTTTTCTCATTAATTTCTTCCCATTCGGTGTCTCTTTTCTAATTACCACATTGTCGAAGACTACCTCTCTTTAAGACCTGATCTCTTGTTCTTAACTTAAACTTAGGTGTCTGAGTGCTCTACAGCAAACCTTACTGTTTCCCCTACTGTCTCTATCCTCAATTTTCAGCCAAAGGCCGATGTTGGGAAACGATGTCTTCTGTTTTTCGTTGTCTCTAATTTGGAGTCTTCTGAATTCTTTACTTTATGGCTTAAACTTTCTTCCAACTCTACAACTAAATTTATTTGTTCTGTCTATTTATCTTCTAACTCTACAGATTATCCAAAAATTTTCTACTATCTTAACTCCAAAATAGAAAAACATTTTCTTCTTCTCTTTTCCCCGAAATCATTATTTTAGGTGATTTTAATGTTCACCACCGAAAATGGCTTTCCTCTAGTTCTCATGATCCTACGGGTAAACTCGCCTATCAATTTTCTATCCCGAGAAACCTTGAACAGTTGGTGCATCTCCCTACCCGTATCCCTGACCGTCTTGGTGATGAACCAAGCGTACTTGACCTTTTCCTAATTTCTTATTTTCTCCCTACACTGTTAAACCCTTTCCCCCTCTCAATTCATCCAATCATCTTCTTATATCAGTATATTTTCCTGTCTCTTCAAGTCTTCCGCAAGGACTGCCCCCGCCTTCAGCGAGGAAACGTTTCTGGCATTTCGGTGCCAGTAACTGACCTGACTTGCGGTTGTACTTTTCTGATTTTTCACTGAATGATTTACAGTTTCTGTGGGGTTCCTCGGAGTGAACAGAGCGCATAACCGAGATGATTTTCTCTGCCATGGAGGCGTACATTCCATATTCTTTCCATTCTACTAAACCTAACAAACCTTGGTTTAACTCCATTTGTTCTCGTGCTATCGCCGCAGGGATGCTGCCTTCCAGGATTACAGACGTCTTCAAACTCCAGAAACTCATGTAACTTATATTTCATCCCGGAATCTTCCAAAATCTATTCTCCGTAACATTAAAACTCATTTCTCCCTTTAAAATGCAATAATCTTTCTGCTTTTTCTTCTCCACGCCCTTTCTGGTATTTTGCAAAAAATGTCTACTCTAGCTTTACTTCTTCCTTTTCCCTACTTTAGTTTCTTCTGAGGGTTCAACTGCCGTTTTGCCTTCCTCAAAAGCTCAAACTTTTGCCTATAATTTAACTTAGACGATTCCGGAGCTGTTCCTACTCCTTCAACCCCCTCAAACTCATTTATGACTAAAATTTTAATGTTTCTAAAAACGTCATTTCTGCTTTCTCTGAGCTCAACACTAAAAAGGCGTACGATCCTGATGGTATCAATCCTGTGGTTCTCAAAACTTGTGCATCCGAGCTTGTACCCTGCCTTGGTAAACTATTTCGTCTCTGTCTTTCTACTTCAATATTCCCTTCTTGCTGGAAACGTGCGTTCATTCAGCCTTTGCCGAAGAAAGGGGACTCCTCTCAACCCTCTAACTACCGTCCCATTTTTTAACCTCCGTTCTTTCTAAAGTTTTCGAATCTATCCTTAACAGGAAGATTGGGAAACATCTCAATTTTTCTAAGTTTATCTCTGATCGTCAGTATGCGTTTCGTAAGAAACTATATACTGGTGATCTTCTTTTTCCCTTTTCACTGACTCTTGGTCCTACGCTCTTCGGCATTTCGGTGAATCCTTTGCTCTAGCGCAGGACAAATCGAAAGCTTTCAATAGAGTCTGGCGCAAAGATTTGATTCCCAAGCTTTCATCTTTCGGAATGTATCTTTCTCTCTGTAGCCTTCTCACTGATCTGGGGTGATTCCACTCATACAGTCTTGAAAAAGGGGAATCTTGGGCTTTTCGTCTAATCAACTCTCCTGCTCTCACTAATTCTCTCCAGTCTCTTTCTGCCCGTCGAATTGGTGCATCCGTATACTATCACTCTTACAATGGACACTGTTCATCTAAACTCTCTCATCGCATACTTCCTCCATTGAGAAGAGCTCGTGCGACACTTCATTCTACATAGTCTCATTCTTTCTCTGTCCAACTCTCTAACCCCTGACGTAACCGCATTGCTCAATCTTGCATGTACTCTACTGGTAATGTTTGGAACACTCTTCTTTCATCTATTACTTACACACCTTCAAACGCCGTGTATCAGGATATGTCGGCCTTTAATTTGACAATGTTTCCGATTTTCTCCCAAACCCAATTGGAAATTTTAGTTGGGTTCTGGCCTTTGCCCACCAGAGATGAAATAATATATATATAGATATATATATATATATATATATATATATTATATATATATATATATATATATATATATATATATATATATATATATATATATATAGAGAGAGAGAGAGAGAGAGAGAGAGAGAGAGGAAGACAGAGAAAGCGAGAAAGCAATATATACGTGTGTGTGTGTGTGGGCTTTCGGAAGTAAACACTTAAGTTCCCTTAAGAAAACTCACACTTTTCCTCTCTCTCCCTCTCTCTCTCTTAAACTCTCTTTCTTTCCATCCTAATCTGTCCCTCCTTTTCTTATCAGTTGCACCAAAGTTGTTCAGAAGCCAAAATTAGTTCTTACTCCATCCAGGAAAAAAATCTTGCAAATTAAATATGAATTATATTACGTCTTGATTTCAAAATTCTCTTCCTCATATATATATATTATATATATATATATATATAATATATTATATATATATATATATATATATATATATATATATATATATATATATATATATATATATATATAATATATATATATATATATATATAATATATATATATATATATATATATATATATATATATATATATATATATATATATATATATATATATATATATATATATATATATATATATATATATATATATATATTATATATATATATATATATATATAATATATATATATATATATATATATATATATATATATATATATATATATATATATATATATATATATATATATATATATATATATATATATATATATATATATATATATATAATATAAGTATATATATATACTATATAACAGAATGGATTAACTCCATTTATTACTGCAGTTTTCCAAACCATATACTGTAAAATGGATAAGAAATTGAAATTGAAATTGAAATTGAAATTGAAATTGGAAGTTTTTTTTTTTAACCAATAAACTGGTAGCAATTGCTTGATTGAAATGATCTTGTAGCAAAGATGTTGACAATAACTGTAAGATATTCGTTTTAATGAAGAAATTTCAATAACAACATCTGCTCAATAATAATAATAATAATAATAATAATAATAATAATAATAATAATAATAATAATAATAATAATAATAATAATAATAATAATAATAATAATAATAATAAATAATATAATAGTAGTAATAATAATAATAATAAATAATAAATAATAATAATTACATACAATAAAAATAATAATAATAATAATAGTAATAATAATAATAAATAATAATATAATATAATATTAATTATAATAATATAATATATAATAAATAATAATATAATAATAATAATAATATATAATAAATAAAATAAATAATAATAATAATAATAATAATAATAATAATAATAATAATAATAATAATAATAATAATAATAATAATAATAATAATAATAATAAAGATGATTTTCATAATTAATATTTTGCTCTTTGGTTCGTCCTTATCAACCCTTCACATTCACAGAGACTCTTCAACGTACTCTCGACTCTTTACAGAACTCTTCTTGAAGATAATTAGTAGGCACTCCCACCTCCATCTTTTTTCTTCTCATGCGTGATGTATTTAACAAGCTTACAAACACATATTCGAACGTTTTCTCTTAAATAATATAAAATGGCAAAACAAAAGCTACTTGCTTAAATGTTTGGAGGGGGTGACAACTAAACATGCTCCTCATTCTCTATTCCACCATAATCACTCGGAATTTGGAGGCCTTCAGCAATGTGGCTGGTTTTGCCAATACTTCGTCACCTACTTGATGTAGCTCACGGTTATCTTTCATTCCTTTATCTTCGAGTATATATATATATATATATATATATATATATATATATATATATATATATATATATATATATATATATATATATATATATATATATATATATATATATATATATATATATAATATATATATTATATATATATATATATATATATATATATATATATATATATATATATTATATATATATATATATATTCACCGGGGCAGAAGCCCTATTCAAGGAGCTGGCATTAGGTCAATAAGAATATAAATAAAACCTCTAGTCTCCTAACAAAAATTTAGTAGCTGAGCATAGACGTGGGCTTTAAAGTAATTGAGATTAAAATCGGCAGGAGACACAGAAGATGGAAGAGAATTCCACAAAACAGAGGTGGTGTGAAAGAAGGAGGCATCACAGAGGATAAGCCTGGAGTTGCCATGTCCACAAATTTTTTGCAGACAATGCATCCCTTTTGCTACGAGCAGTGTAAAGGAGGAGGTATACGAGTGGACAGTTTCCTTGAACATTTACCGCTGTAGTACCTATAGAAAAGAGAAAAGTCACAACATCAAGTCGCAAAGATAAAGGGTCTAGTGAATTAGAAAGAGCGAACAATTTTTAAGTCTTTTAGCCTTTGATTCAACCCTATCTAAAAGACGGGTGAAATCTAAGCCATCCCAGATATGAAAAACAGTACTCCATACAAGGGCGGATGCGGCCCTTGAGTAATTGGAGTAACTGTGAAGAAGTTAAATATTCTAGCAACCTAAACATCTTGGTTTCTTTGAGGCCGCCCTAGCAACCCTTGATGTGAGGTTTCCAAGATTTTTTTATGTGAAGCCCAGGATGTTTATACTGTCAACAGGAGAAACGAGAGAACTATCCAAAGAAATAGAAAAGTTAGAAGGTGCCTTGAGAGGGAGATTTCAAGAAATGGAGTTTTTAAAAATCGAATTTCACCAGGTTGAGACGACCCACTGGAAATTCTATTTCAAATCAGCAAGAATGGAATCGGAAAGATGAAGACAAGAGGAAACACTAGAATCGAAAGATGAAGCAGATTTGAAATGAGTAAAGAATGGAGGTCAGTCATCGGTATATGATGACTAATGTTAATGAGCGCTGAGAAGATCATTAATGAAAAGTAGGAAGAGTAGGAGACAAGACAGAACCTTGAGGAGCACTACTGACAGGAAAGAAGAAGAAGTCGCCCCATCAGCAGCCGAAATGCTACAATTAGAAAGCTAGACTTA
>SEYY01023373.1:2500-5000 GCA_009176605.1 Armadillidium nasatum
CAAGTGGAGCAACAAAATTTTCGAGCCAGGTCTTTTAAGTAATTTTAAATAAAAATCATCTGCGAAGCTACAAAATTTTTAATTAGTTTCTTATAAATAACTTTCATCGAACAAATGTTTTGAATTGTTAATTATTAAAACTTCTTCTAGACAACTTCTGGTCGATAAAGGATGGGGATTTCGACACAGTCAGGATAAATGAGGATTAATTCTTCGCATGGCTCTAGAGGCTGGGAACCTTTTAAACCAGTTTCACCCCCTCCCCTCTCCTTTACGTACGGCTGCAGGAATATGAAATTTCTATAGCTGACACTACCCTGCATATGGTATTGAGAACAATATATATATATATATATATATATATATATATATATATATATATATATAATATATATATATATATATATATATATTAATATATTATATATCTTTATGAATTATTATTCATGAACCTCCTCTTCGGATTTCTCTGAACTGTCGTATCATAGAAGTAAAACTCTATGCTTTTGTGCTATAGGGCACGGGCTCGATTCTACTTACTATAGCAAACTTTAAACTTCGATGCTTGATGAATATTTAGTCTGCGAGAAGCTTAGCAGATTGAAATTATTTCTCTCTCTCTCTCTCTCTCTCTCTCTCTCTCTCTCTCTCTCTCTCTCTCTCTCTCTATATATATATATATATATATATATATATATATATATATATATATATATATATATATATATATATATATATAATATATATATATATATATATATATATATATATATATATATATATATATATATATATATATATATATATATATATATATATATATATATATATATATATATATATATATATATATATATATATATATATATATATATATATATATATATATATATATATATATATATATATATATATATATATATATATATATATATATATATATATATATATATATATATATATATATATATATATATATATATATATATATATATATAATATAATATATATATTATATAATATATATATATATATATATATTTATATATATAATACTATATATATTTGCTTTGCAAGCAAAATAATATTGAAAGCTTTAAGATTAAAATATAGATTAAGATTAAAATTATAATAGATTATATATAATTAAATCGTTTTGTAAATAAAAATATATGTCAAATTAAAGTATAGATAAAGTATCAAAACAAAACTTAAATGAACTACAACTACAAACTATATGAAAACTTTGTTTTTAAGGTTCCTTTTTAAAGTAAATTTTAACTCATTTTATTAAAAAAAAAAAAAAAAAAGATTAAATTCAATTTGTTGTCTAACATTGAAGGTTTTCAGAAACTGCGCGTTTATCACCTGTGTATTTCATAAAAGCTCTATTTTGAATAAAAAGAAAATAAAAACATTGGGTGGAGCTTAATTGATCTGTGATTGGCTGAACCTGAAATGGTCTCCATTTTGTATATATATGTATTTCCAGCTTAACCAGAACGAACTTCTGTCCACGACTGTACATGTTTGGGTCGAATGGATTAAGATAGAGCTAGAATCTTCTTACACAGGTCCATTTTAAGTTTTCGACAGATCAGATTGATATTTTAAAATCCATTTTGAAATGGTCACATTTGACCATTTAAAATTAGTGTATATTTCCATACCTTCAAGTTTGTTTCTTCCTCCCATTTCACTAACGGTAGATACAATTTCTGCGTTTCCTACATCATCCACTCTTTCAGTGTCTCCTTGGCTGCACATCGATTTTTCTTCCCCTCTTTCTGACACACTGGCACCCTCTGATCTGTTGTCATGCAGAAGGAGGCTTCATCTAATTATGAAGTGTACCTAATGAGAATTCCTCTTCTTCAAGTTTCTTTAGCACTTAGACTTTCTTTTCGCAGCTCTAAAATTCGCTCCGCGTTTAAGGAGGAAGTTATTGTACTGTCTTTCCATATTAAATGGTTTTAGAGCAGAAAAAAATTTCAATAAAAATGATACATTTTCCAAACCGAGATTAGCACAGAACTCGGCCAGACGTACGATTATTTGTTTCCATAAACTCTTTCAAAATATTCGTAAACTCTATCATAGATAGCCAGTAACAAATGAAGGTATGATGTTTCATGTCGTACACATATCAGTTTCATAGAAAGTTTATAATGATACAAAAGGGCTTTGGTAAATTAAAAATTTCCTTAGTAAATCAAAACGAAAGTGTCGCCGTTAAAGGGTAAGACAATATTTTTTCAAGTTTATATATATATATATATATATATATATATATATATATATATATATATATATATATATATATATATATATATATATATATATATATATATATATATATATATATATATATATATATATATATATATATATATATATATAGATCAGACTTCGGTTTGAACCACTTAAATATTTCAAAAACTACTGAACGTACTTAAAAAAGGATAATATTTTTGTAATCCTTGTCGAAATTTAGGTAAGA
>SEYY01023373.1:27500-42500 GCA_009176605.1 Armadillidium nasatum
TTTTATAATACATATGTATATAATATAACCATAACTAACCATACTAACCTACACATAAATAAATATATACTCATAAATATCAAATAGTTTACTAATAATATACAAAATAAGCAACAAATAATCTCAATACAATCAAAAACACATCACCCACAACCTATAGATATAAACCAACTAAAACTCTATAACTCACAAAACTAAATATATCTATCACGTATATAACCAAATAAACTATCACACACAACATAACAACCACTCATAATTGATAATAGAGATTTAAGATAATATATATGCATCTATCAATCAATCCTCCATATAGTTGAAAAATCTAAAATATGTCTGAAGATAGCGACCAAGTATCTTCACCAACAGACAAGAAAAATGATTTTAAGTAATTATCAAAAAATATTTTATATTTAATTTATAAATCATTTTTGACTATTTAAATTCTTCTTGGGTTCAAGTGTGGATTATTTTCTTTATAGGTTAACGAAAAAAAATACATTAATAAGTCGCTATATATATATATAACACAAACAAACAAACAGCAAAAGAACACACCAATAACAGATAATTACATATATCACGTATATGGATCGACAACTCACCCAATCACTAATACTACCTCTATAACATAACAATATATTATAAGCAATACATCAAAAATAAATAGATATAAACTATTCATACTAAGGTACAATAAATAAATCATACATATATATACTCACACAGGTAATATAATATAGATACACCATAAATCTTCAAACCTACTATATATACAAATGTATACTAACTAAACTACAAACTACCAATGAACAAGTACACACGTATATAATTACAAGTATACAACAAAGTAATTATTATATATATAACTAAAACATATATACACTAACAAATACCTAACAAACAATAAAACACTATAAATTAAAATCATAAACTAATACAATATATAACTCAAACACTATAACTAAATAAAAATCTACTTACCACTCAATAATATATATATATAATACACACATAACAATAACCACACCCACATCCTATAATAATAATAATAAGATATATATATATATATATCACACATATATATATATATATATATAAATATATATATATATAAACTCATACCACACTCCCCCACACTACATATAACACAATACATAATATATATTAGTATATATATATATATAATGATATATATATATATATAATAATATATAAATAAACCTATTATATTATACTACATATATATACTATATACCCTAATCATCACCACCATAACTATACCCCTAACCTATACACATACTCCCGCATAAGTACCACCCCCACCGACACCCAGCGACGACAAATAAAAAACGAACCCGTACCCATATAACTAAGCCCATCCCATAATAATAACTTAATATATATATATATATAATATATACTACATAAACCTAATATATAAAACATACCCTACTCACAAACATAATAAAATAAAAATACCCAATAAGATATATAACTACCAAAATCATTCACTACAAACTAATAACAATATATTCAAAAACAAACACCCCTACTATACAAATACATAATCAAACACCTATAACCATTATAAAAATAAAAAAATCTATATTATAGTTCTATAAATAACATATAACTATATAAATATATCTACCCACCATATATAAAATAAAGTAATCTATATATAACTATAAAATATATATATAATATATTATAATATAATATAGAATAATATATTATAATATAACACTACCACATAGTAACTATCAAATATATAATATAACACAATCAAATTAACCAAAATACCTACTCACTAAACCTCATACGACTATAATATATATATATATATATATATATATATATATATATATATATATATATATATATATATATATATATATATATATATAATATATATATATATATATATATATATATATATATATATATATATATTATATATATATATATATATATATATATATATATATATATATATATATATATATATATATATATATATATATATATATATAGTATATAATATATATATATATAATATATATATATATATATATATATATATATATATATATATATATATATATATATATATATATATATATATATATATATATAATATATATTATATATATATATATATATATATATATATATATATATATATATATATATATATATATATATATATATATATATATATATATATATATATATATATATATATATATATATATATATATATATATATATATAATATATAACTATATATATATATATATATATATATATATATATATATATATATATATATATATATATAAATATATATATATATATATATATATATATATATATATAATATATTTTAACTGTATATATTATATATATTAAATTTTATTTTCCATTCTCACCAATGAATAGATTTTATCGAAAGTTTAAATACTCCAAAAAATAATTCCTACTCTTCAGAAGAAACGAATAAAGTCATATCAAACGCTCTTATTTGCCTCTTCGTCATCAGCAAAACCTCTCCCTGGAATAATCAAGTAAATCTCAAACCTTAAAGCAACTACGATGTTCGGAAATAAAACGGTAAAAGTTTTCGGAAGAAAATTTGTTTTCAAAATTCAGATAGTTATCTATCTGCTTCAAATGCTTCATGCTTTAGGAGAGGTAATTATATTATATATATATATATATATAAATATATATATATATTATATATATATATATAAAGTATATATATATATATAAATAATTAAATTAAATTAATAATATATAGTATAAATATATAAATATATAAAAAAAAATGTAGATATAATAGTAATTAGATAAAAAATTAAAACTACTTATTATTAAATAAATTATTTTAAAAATAACTATAGTATCTATAATCTAGATACAGAGCATTGAGCAATATCTGTACGGGTATACAAAATTCTATGAGTGAGAAAGCACCTAAAGTCAAACCAATATATATATTATATATAATATATATAGTATATTATATATATACTGTCAAATTGGAAAATAAAGGCACTTCTCTTTTTAAGTCACCTTGAAAAGTGAGCCTAATCATATATATATATAAGAAAATATAATTTGTATTATATACATAGTTATCACACTCAATATATATATATAGTTATAATATATAGTTATAATACATACATATAGTACCTTTTACTAGTATAATAATTTTTTCAAATTTAAAAGCAAAGTTTTAATATTTAGATTTCTATAGATTGATTTTTTTGTCACATCCTATCTCACCTTTAATCTTATAGAAAGAAGATCTATAATAACTTATCCATTAATTCTATGGTATTAGGAGCATAAGTCGCTTTCATAGCTATATTATTGTTTCTATTTTGCTACTGAAGAAGATTACTAATTAGAGAGTCTCCGTTATATGGTTAGTAAGTCTCTATTGTTTCTATCATAAGGAAATATATAAGAACAAAAGTTGAATTGAGATACTTCCTTTGCCTTGTCTCTCAACTCATGTGTATTCACTCTGTGAGTCAGTATTGTTTACCATGTCGATTCATACGTCATAGAAAACTCCACATTTTCGAGACACTCACAAGAGCTCTTGATTAACGTTGATCGCGATATGGTGATCTCTTGAAGAAATATTCTTAGACTAAAAAGATCTAAAAGCATATTGAAATACTGGATTACGTGTTGGTACATTGAGAGTATCTAGTTCATTCTCATTATTTCCATCTCACAATATTATTTCTATTTTATATTTTATTTCTTACTATTAAATTCTATCTCATAAAATCCGAGTAGAAAGAAATCTTTGTGCGTTGTTTTTCTTTACTCTAGTATAGGTAGACTTATATCTAATAAAATTCAGTATATTCGAAAGAAAAAATAATATATGAAAATAAAATTATAAAAAGATATATCCTGTACAGTGTTCTCTTCAAACTGTCTGAAAAATGGAGGTCATCTGACTTATACAGAACCAGAATTGCATAGGGCTGGTGTCAGAATATTCTGTATTGAAATTTTGCAAACTCTTGACACGAAGAATTCAGTCAACATAAGCGAGAAAATCTGTTTAAGACGACCTGAACATGAAGAGAATCGAGGTATTTATTGCACGATAGAAATCTTGCACTTTTGGATCCTTAGACATTGTACACATGAATATAGTCAATTACTCTATGTTTAAAATGGTCTATAGACCAGATAGAGCATTAAGCATAGAGTATAAATATGATTATTATTCTTATTCGTAAAGATACGTGTGACCCTTAAAATCTTCTCATAGTTATTTTACTCTCATAATAAACCATATTATGGAAACATTAAATCATTGAATTAATACGCACACTTTTTGTTAAAAGTGAAGAATAGCCATCATTTCACTAAATTAGATCATACTATAATGAACCAATGTCCACGATGGCACTCTGAAGTATCTAATTGTTTTATTTCTGGAGGACATTATACTGACTCCTAGGCCAAGAATATTCAGGTCTTTCATAAATTTAGGTGGTAATTGTGAGAGATTACCATACAATAGAAGTAACAACAAAGTCAAAATTCACACAATTTATTCTGTAAACAGCTTAAATTCATTATACCTCTGCTTATCCGAGAGGACAATGATATGAGGTGAATTGCAATATTGGTAATCACTTGTCAAATGGTTTATACACAAGTATAAATTACTGGAATTACTATTTTTTTCAAAATCTAGATGGATTATTCAAGAAACTTCCAATCCATGTTCGTTTTATCATTCTGATTAAATTTAGATATTTCTCACCTTAGTATATTTCATGTTAGATTAGAGAATTCACTCTAATTCCCTGTGAATGTTTCAACTTGACTGCAGCCATTATCATGCTTGTGCGTGGTATTTTAAATCAACTTATTTTTTGGACACTATTCGATCTAAATAACAGGCAGTATTCGTTAAAGCTATTTTGGATCATGACATATTTGAAAAGAAAAACGAAGGTAGATATAAGTGATATAATATGCTTGTATAATTTATATGAGTACTAAAAGAATATATTTAATAAATTATCAATGGCATGATATTTAGACGAGTACTAATATTAGCTATTATAATGAGTATCTATGTAGTATAGACAAAGTAGTTTCAATTATCGATGTGACTCAAAATACAATTAGTAGTAATAATAAATATAGTGCTTGAGGAGTAATCTAGATCATTATAACGAATTTTTTTGCCTGAAGCCATGGTTAGGCATTTAGCCCTGCTTAAAGAACATCGTGAATTTGAAGAGAGAAACACCTGATAGCAAAGTCCTATTCAGTATAAGTTTACTGTGGCACTAATAGAGTTGATTTACTATTTTAAAAAAGTCAAACTGAGTTTAAGCATATTATATAATTACAAAGATTCATTTTGGGCATAACGTTCATTGTTTATGCGCCTGTTCGGTGTTTTCACCTACTCTAACGTAAAAAAGTCCTAAAATTATAAGCTCTTTAGTTTATTTCTTATTGCTCTCCTGCAAAGAATCTATATCTCGCAACGACAAACATAAACGGTGAAGATAACTAGAGTCTCAATATACAGGTATTTTTTAATGTCAGTTACAATATATTGCTCGAGCTAGGATAAGAAAAAAGAAGTAAAGAGTAAGAGCTGAGATAGGGTCACCTCACAGTTATTTTATGGAAGAATTTTGGCATACATACCGAATTCCTTTAATTTCTCATGTTAGCTATTGTCACTGAACTAGCAAATGGTTGGGGTATACAAAGAAGTATTTCCTAAAGTAAAAAATGAGTAACTTTGTCTAACTGTTACAGCTGTCTGATTAAATTTTTATATACATCTCGAATTAGGTATAATGCCTCGTAATCTGAAATAGTTTTTGACAGAATCAGAGCATAGAATCCACGCAATACTTTATACCTCCAAAATGTTTTTTAAATACTTAACTATTATTATATTCCCATCATGCACCACGCAAACGAGTGGTTAAAAAAAAAACTCTTTAAAATTCCCTTGGTTTTACGAATCTTTAGATTCATCATATCCACGGAAAGATAACTCAATAATTAGGTAATATAGACTTTTCAACCAGATAGAGTTAGTACAACTGTTAGGAATGAGTAAGATCAAACTTTAGTATGCTTTGATATATTTGTCTATTTTTAGCATAATAACGATTATATCATTAAAATGACCTTATATCTTGATTTTCTTTTGCTTGTCGCTAGACTATTATTTTGTTCCAAAAGGTCAACCAACTATTTTGGGACACTCCTATTTATCTTAGGTCCTATAAAAAGTAACTTTATAATCATTTATGAAAATTATATTTTCCGCCCAGTCGGATTCGAAACTAGTAGTGCCTATCCAAAGCGCACACTAGAGCAAGCATTAATTAATCCAGTGCGTTATAACCCACATTGCATTTATCGCCGATATACAATTGTTATCTCTTTCTTTACCTATAAAGAAAGTACACAAAAAGTTGGCCTAACAGAATATTAACTACCCGATATTTATATTGTATAAAACATACCTAAACATAAAGTGCGCTCAACTAAAAATTATCATCAATACCATGTGATTAACACACACATGACTCTACGGTACTTTACTTTTATGAGCAACATGTATATAACTGATGGTTTATGTATGTCTTTTGGCTCGTTGTTCTCCCTTCTTTTAAAATTAATCTTTTTTCCTCCTCAGATCTTGAAGCAAAAGGATTCTCTAATAAAGAAGCTATTATGTCATTACTGAAGTTCATTTTTCCAGTAATATTAATATTAATTTTCTACAGAAAATATACATATATATATATATAATTATATTAATATTATATTTATATATATATATATATATATTATATATATATATATATATATATATATATATATATTATATATATATTATATTTTATATTATATTGCGCTTATTTATTTTTCTTTCTTTCCCCTGAGCAAAATCTTTAATTTCTCATGCAATGTTGAGTCACTTCGTTTTTAAAACTAACAGCTCATTTTTTATTAAAAACACACAAATCTAATAAAATTAATATTTAATAATGAATTTAAACAAACTTTAGCACAAAAAAAAAAATTAAAGAACGTAGACTCAATATTAGGCTTTGATACGAAGAAAAAAAGGCGCGTATGGAGACGCCTGCCTCACTGACTCATACTGACTCAGATCTAGAGTCTTATCGATACACATAGTATATTTTTTATATTGTGTTACAAGTCAGTTTTCAGTATTCTATATAAATTATGAATTAAATAAATTGGGGCAAGAGATGATCATTAAAATACATTATTATTATTATTATTATTATAAATTATTTATTTCTGACAATGCAATTTAAAATTTTATTTAAAAAAAAGGACTGCTTTAGAGACCACAATAGAATGACTAGTATATATTTATAATGTGAAGAGTCGGCGTAGGGAGATGATGCCTACAGTTGCCGAGAAGGAATATATTTTTTTGACCGAGAAAATTACTATCTTCACTCAGCGCTAGTATGAAAAAAGGGAATTAGGTTCAAATTTACGTCGGCGGCTTTTAGTATGCCTTTAAAATCATCATATATATATATATATATAATATATATATATATATATATATATATATATATATATATATATATATATATATATATATATATATAATGCTAACTTTTTGTAATATTTTTGGGTTCAAAAAAGCAAGTAGGCGTTGCCTACTCTGCCTACCCTGAAAAGCCGCCACTGATATATATATATCATCACCGTCCAATCCGGTAGGCTGATGCCTGTCGGGTGCTACACCTCCAGGCTCCGTAGTCTATTATCACGCCGATTGTCAATTTAGATTTTCATATATATATATATATATATATTATATAATATATATATATATATATATATATAATATATATATATATATATATATATATATATATATATATTATATATATTATTACTATATATTATTATATTATATTTTATTATTATTATTATTATTATTATTATTATATTATATTTAACTAATAATAGATGATGTATTTAGAAATTTTCATAAAAAAAAAAAAGAAAAAACTGGTTTATAAAGGGTTCCCAGCCTCTAGAACCAAGTTGCCCGGACTACGTCGAAATACCACCCGAAAGTTGTGTTGCTTCACCACATATTTTAAAGTAATATTAATAAATTTCGTTAAATTTACTTTCAAAAACTACTAAAATATTTTATAGAAAAATGAAAATATTTTTTAGTAACTTTGTTCAATATCTTTCTTCAAGCATAATTCTCTGAAAAACGCAATCTTGGGAATATGATCTCGAAGCTTTAGATCCAGTAGCCCTTCTTTTTCTTCTCTTCTTTCTACTCTTCTCTTCTCTTCTCTTTTCCTCTCTTCTGTCTTCCTTATGATGTTCCTAAATTATCTTCTTCACATCTGCTTCCAGCCAGCACATCCACTCTCGACGACAGTCAATTTATATAATATATATATATATATATATATATATATATATATATATATATAATATATATATATATATATATATATATATATATATATATAATATATATATATATATATATATATAAATAAAAATATAAATACTATATAATAATTTTAAATATAATAACAAAAATTAAAAATAAAATAATAATTATTATTATATTTTATTATAAACTAATAGTAATACGAATTATCAAAATCATAAAAACTACAGAATAGTAATAGTTTTATTATAATAAGTATAAATAATAGTAGTAAAAATAATTAATAATATAAATAATAATAAAAATATAATAATAAATAATAATAATAATATAATAATGTTAATAATAAGAATAATAATATATAATAATAATAATAATAATATATAATAATAATAATAATAATAATAATAATAATAATAATAAAATAATAATAATAAAATAATAATAATCTTAAAAATAATAATGATAGGTTATAATAATTAATAATAATAAATAAATAATAATAATAATAATAAATATAATAATAATAATAATAATAATAATAATAATAATAATAATAATAATAATAATAATAATAATAATAATAATAATAATACAATGATTATAATAAAACTAATATCATTAATATGAATGATAAAGATAAAAATAATCAAATAATAGTAATATTAGTTTTAATAATAGTAGTATTTGTAGTTCTTTTGGGGCTACTGCTATTAGTTGAATGATAGTACATAAAAAAAAATAAAATAATGGAATAATAATGATATTATTATAATAAATAAAATTAACTTCTACTACTAATAATAATAATAATAATAATAATAATAATAATAATAATAATAATAATAATAATAATAATAATAATAAAACTAAGAAACAGTAATACGAGTTAATAATAATACCTTGTTCCGTTAACGGTTAAACCCTAAAAAAATGTTGAACAAAATTATCGAATGATTATCGATATGTTGACAAAAGAAGAATCGAATGCATATCGATATGTTGGCAACAGAATAATCGAATGCTTATCGACATGCTGGCAACAGAATAATCGAATGCATATCGATATGTTGGAGAAAGAATAGTCGAATGCTTATCGATATGTTGGCGAAAGAAGAATCGAATGCATATCGATATATTGGCAACAGAATAATCGAATTCTTATCGATATGTTGGCAACAGAATAATCGAATGCATATCGATATGTTGGCAATGATAATACAGGATACAGAAGTCTTACCTTAATTACTGCACATGGAATATGATTTTAATTTACTAATACCGCAAAAAAAATTTGTTGCAGGTATTAAAATAAATAATGGATAAGCATATCATAGTATATATATATATATATATATATATATATATATATATATATATATATATATATATATATATATATATATATATATATATATATATATATATATATATATATATATATAATATATATATATATATATATATATATATAATATCATATAGGATATCTCAAATTTGGAAAGCTATTACAATGGATCAAATTCAACTTGTAAATATTACTGCTGCAGTTGAAGTTCAAATGAATTCAAGATATTTGTGTTCATCGCTGGCCAACAACAAAGGAACGAACTGTTTTTGCTACGATTTTGGAATCTGTAAAATGTTCCAAATTGCACCATGCTTTTCTTTGCTAGATGACTCAAAGAAGGAGAATTACTCGACATGTTACTTATCTCAAAATTTTTTGGTAATACTTCATTTATATATATATAATATATATATATATATATATATATATATATATATATATATATATATATATATATATATATATATATATATATATATAATATAATATATATATATATATATATATATATATATATATATATATATATATATATATATATATATATATATATATATCATTTATATGAGTGTGTATGTGAATAAAATTAAACTGTGTAGACAGACGAGTTGCATGAGCTATCCACAAAGGCGGATGAATGCGACTAGAGAATTCAGAAGAGTATTGTTCTTTGCAATAGCTATAATAAAAAGTGAATGATACAACAGGTTTGTAGCAAGAAAGACGTTGGGAAGTGTCAGCGAAAAGTGAGAGAATAATAAAAGAAGATACGAGCTCCATACAGGAACGGATGAAACTAGTTTTAATTAAGCAAATGTGTTTGCTCCTATGAATACCTAAACTAATACAAACTTATTTAACGACATAAACATTTTTGTTTTAGAAAATCTATTGAATTGTGTGATAGATCATATCGATTATAAATTCTATGAGGCATTGAGATTAATACTTTCTAAATCCATTTAAGAATTTGAGAAAGATCGATGATCAGTTGCCTTACGGTCAAACTCCCAAAAACCATCAGTAATGTGTTTTTGGCAAAGACGCCTCTCGAAATGAAATGATATATGAAGGATAGAACCCTCTTCATAAAATTGGACTGATGATGAAGTGTCAGAGAGAAAAATTGGTGATAGAACAGAATCGCTAGTTACTGATATATTTGATAGTCGAATGGTGGCCGTCTGCAACAGTAGCTATGTAACGACTGGAAAATAATATAGTTTAGAAAACAAAGTTTTATGACAGACTTTATGGAGCCACGACAAAAGATTCACCGAAACTGACGAAGTCAAGATTAAACAATGAAAGGAATAGCTTCGAGCTCATCTCAAATACCATAGTAGAAATTTTAGATGTCTCTTTACGTATCTTAGTTTTATAAATGGTTTGAAAACTCTTGAAAAAAATGAATATAAAGCAATTGGACAGAGTTAGTCAGTTGAGAAAATGGTAGGCTATAGCTTTTTCCTCTCTTCTTCCCAACGATTCTCTCCAATCTCTTTTTGTTCTCCTTAAGCTATCTCAATTGCAATTCACACTTGTCATCTGAACTACTCACTTCCTCCTTTGAGGAGACCTCGTACAAAAATTTCTTTCACTCAGTTTATCCAGATCTCAGATCCCAGACTCAACAACTTTGTTTCTTCTACTGGACTGGAATATCCTGCAATGCTCACACTTCTTCCGTTATTTTTTATTTTTTTATTTTTATTATGGAAGGGTATAAGGTCGAGAAATATTGAGAGTGATTGGGATGTTAACGTTTTACTTTTTGCAGAGGATGTGGTATTGGTGACCGAATCTGGAGAAAAATTGAGAATACCTGTGAGAGAGTTTGAGAGAATATGTGCGAACATGAGATTGAAAGTCAATCCAGCAAGAAGTAAAGTTATGAAGATTAGAGGTGGGGATGTGGAGGGAGGAATGTGTTGGTACAGAAGTAGAGGAAGGAAACTTGAGAATGTGGATGAATTCAAATATCTATGGAATGTTGGTGGAAAGTAAAGGGGTGACGTAAAAAGAAATAAAGAATAGAGTGGTGAAGGGAAAGGGTAGGGGAAGGGAAAGGCCAAATTGGAGATGGATAGATGGAGTGACATATATTTTGAGTGGAAGGAATTTGAATATATATATATATATATATATTATATATATATATATATATATATATATATATATATATATATATATATATATATATATATATATATATATATATATATATATATATATATATATATATATATATATATATATATATATATATATATATATATATATATATATATATATATATATATATATATATATATATATATATATATATATATATATATATATATATATATATATATATATATATATATATATATATATATATATATATATATATATATATATATATATATATATATATATATATATATATATATATATATATATATATATATATATATATATATATATATATATATATATATATATAGATATATATATATATATATATATATAGACACAATACTCAGACCGATATTGTTGTACGGTTCAGAATGTTGGGCAATGAATAAAGTGCAAAGAGCAGAATCGAGGCCGCGGAAATGAGAGTACTCAGGGTACTCAGGGTCATCAGGGGAGTATCACTGAGAGATAGGATGAGGAGTGAACTGGTGAGAGAGGAACTTGGGGTGGAATCAATTTTGGAATGCATAGAAAGAAATCAACTGAGACGGTTTGGTCACGTGAAAAGAATGGGGGAGGGAGAGAGACTGAGAGAGATGCTGGAATGGAGAGAAGAAGGAAGGAGACCGGCGGGAAGACCAAGGAAGAGATGGATGGAGGCGGTAGAAGAAGCCATACAACGAAGGAACAAGACACTGGAAGAGGTGGAAGACAACCGAATGTTTGAGGACAGAAATGCTTGGAGAAGATTTTGGAGGAGTAGCACCCGACAGGCGCCAGCCTACCGGTTTGGACGGTGATGATGATGATAATATATATATATATATATATATATATATATATATATATATATATAATATATATATATATATATATATATATATATATATATATATATATATATATATATATATATATATCAGATTCGTAAAATAAAACTATTCCAGATGTACCGTATTACAAATGCTTACATTTATCTAATATTGTCTTTATACCCTTTAAAAAAGAATGGAGATCTCGTTCCAAGAGTGACGGAATGTTCCATAAATACGCTGGTTGTGTTTGGGATTCAGCTAAGAAAGCAGACACATTCTGGAATAGGATAAAGTTATGCGAAGAAGAAGGAGGACAGCTAATGAATTTTGAAAAGTTTCCAACGGAGCAAGAGTTTGTAGACTATGTAGCGGAAGAAAGTAAGATACATTTTTTATTTTTATTTTTAAATTATGAAAATTAGTTGTTTTTATTTAAAATATTACTTCAAATAAGTAATTTTTTATATTTAAAGTTTATTTTTTATGAAGATCTTACTTCTATATTATTAAAGGTGTATATTTGTAATATAAATTGTAATAGATATAAATTTTTGGCACCTTTGGGAATAGAAAATATTATTATTTAATTATTATGATTTAATTCGATTATATATATATATTTATATATATATATATATATATATATATATATATATATATATATATATATATATATTATATATATATATATATATATATATATATATATATATATATATATATATATATATATATATATATATTATATATATATATATATATATATATATATATATATATATATATATATATATATATATATATATATATATATATATATATATATATTATATATATATATATATATATATATATATATATATATATATATATATATATATATATATATATATATATATATATATATATATATATATATATATATATATATATATATATATATATATATATATATATATATATATATATATATATATATATATATATATATATATATATATTATATATATATATATATATATATATATATATATATATATATATATATATATATATATATATATAACTATATATATATATATATATATATATATATATATATATATATATATATATATATATATATATATATATATATATATATATATATATATATATATATATATATATATATATATATATATATATATATATATATATATATATATATATATATATATATATATATATATATATATATATATATATATATATATATATATATATATATATATATATATATATATATATATATATATATATATATATATATATATATATATATATATATATATATATATATATATATATATAATATATATATATATATATATATATATATATATATATATATATATATATATATATATATATATATATATATATATATATATATATATATATATATATATATATATATATATATATATATATATATATATATATATATATATATATATATATATATATATATATATATATATATATATATATATATATATATATATATATATATATATATATATATATATATATATATATATATATATATATATATATATATATATATATATATATATATATATATATATATATATATATATATATATATATATATATATAAATATAAATATATATATATATAAATATAAATATATATATAGAGCAGATAATGGGGAATGAAAGAGCCGTCCGTTTGAATACGAGTTTTGGCTTATCGCATTAAATTTTCCATGATTTTCTGCGGTTCAGAAAATTTTATGCAAGAACGATGTCACTCTAACTAATTTGACATGTTGATACCTGCTAGGAGTTTATGAGGGGCTAGTAGTAGGGTATGAATTTGGTCGACCACGCAAGTTGCATATGCAACATGCATGCAACCAAGCTCTGAAATTCAAATTTTGAGAACTATAGTAGCGATATCATCAGGATCATAAGGTTTCTTAGTTAAGCTCAGAGGGGGAAGATATGAGGTCTACAGAAAAAAATTACAATTTTAGGCATAAATGAGTTTGGGGGCTGGAAGAGGAGAAATAGCTCCGAAATCGTCAAAAGTTAAATTAGAATCAAAAGTTTGAGCAAAGATTTCAGCTTTAGAAGAAGGTAAAACG
>SEYY01023373.1:47500-52500 GCA_009176605.1 Armadillidium nasatum
TATAGGCTACTATATACTATACTATACTATATGTTATAGGACTTGGCTACCATATATATCCTATATTTCGTAATGAGAGTAGATGTAAGAATTAGGCAAAGACAGTTACAGATATATTCAATATGTATTTATTTGACATTTTAAAATAAACATAGAAAAAAGTAGAATAATTTTCCTTTTTACTTTTCCAATACTGTTTTAATTTTGAATGTAAATTTATTTGAATGTTTCGATATTTTAATGCGAAAAAAAAAGTTCTACATGTTCATTTGTAGCTTGTGATCGTTAATACATTACCTGCTTTAGAAAAGTCATTTTCTGAGTATATAGATGAAGAAGCTAGGGATTGCAAGAATTCTTCTTTTCTTTTTGTTTATGAGAAGGCCAAAGAAAGTTTATATTGTCAACAGGAGAGACGGAAGAACCATCGAAAGAAATAGAAAAGTTAGGAGGTGTCTTTGGGAGGGTGAATTCTAGAAGTTGAGTTTTTAAAGAGTTGAATTTCACAAGGTTGAGAGAACCCCACTGTGGGAATTCTATCCAAATCTGCAAGAATGGAATCGGAAAGACGAAGACGAGAGGCAACTCTAGATGCAAAGGAAGGAGCAGATTTGAAATGAGTAGAAGAGTGGAGGGTCGTGTCATCGGCAAATGAATGGATAGAGTTAGATGAAAAGCTGAGAAGATCATTAATGAAAAGTAGGAATAGAGATGGAGGAAAGAGAGAACGCTGATTAATACCACTAATGACAGGAAAGGAAGAAGAAGTCTCTCCATCAACAACTGCCGAAAAAGAACTAGTAGAAAGAAAGTTAGACCTAAGTGAACAAAGAGGAGGAGGAAACTCAAAGTAGGGGAGCTTGGAAAGTAGTGACGCATGCCACACCCGGTCAAATGCCTAAGATATATCAAGCGCCACCACACATGTCTCCCCATGGTTCATGAGGATGGAATACCATAAATCTGTGAGATAGAAAAGTTTATTACCAGTAGACCTCGAACGTCTAAAGCCATAGTGATGATCTGAAAGAAGGGAATTTGTTTTCAGATGATTCTAGTTATGATAAAGTTTTATCGTTCACCAAATAATTTTTTTAATTTTATCAAATTTTTTTCCTCCCGTGCACAGAGATGGAATATTCAAGAAAATGATCTAAATACTTAAAAGAGTAAATCGTCCAATTATGAATGTTCTGAAAATTTTATTTTGATATGATGAACAGGAAAAAAAAAAAAAATTCGCAGCATTTCTTATGGACTTTTTTCAAGAATTTGAAAATAAAAAGTTTTAGAAATTGGATATTAAAAATTTATCTGAAGGGAGATTAGATAATGGAACGTCATTGAAAACTTTAATTTTCAGGTCATTCCGATAAAGGTCATTGTCTTTCCTTACATTTACTGGTCAAGTTTCAAAAACAATGAAATACGGGTTTCAAACTATGTAGAATGACGTCGATCATTTTTATGTTTAGAAAATCGCATGAAAATAGAAGAAAGTTATTTCAAAATTTGCTTCTGACGAATCGACGATTCATTGTTTTTATTGCCGTATTCTAGGAGAGGAATTTTTCTAGGTAGTATATACCTAGGATCCCTAAGTGGGATCGAACCGGGGCCCCCTTAAGCACGTGAGTCAATCCCTCCACCGTTTGAGATACGGTAGACGGTTTTAATATCTTCAATAAGATTGACTGATTACAAAATAAATGAAACTTTCGTCTACGAAAGTTTTCTTTAATATTCATTACATCTGTCATTATCGTTAAATTTATCTTAATGAAAAATATTTCACCAAATTTATATTTGACAACCACGAAAGTTTTAAAATTTTTTGCAATTTCGATTCTTTCGATTATATTAAAACACAGCAAAACAATAAAACACTAAAAATAGCAAAGGGATATTTAAAACTTAAAAATGATTACTAAAATAATAAAACACTAAAAATAACAAAGGGATATTTAAAACTTGAAAATGATTAACTAAAATATCAATTCATTAACACATTGCCTGGACGTATAAAGGTAAAAATAAAACTAAAAGGATCCTATATAAAACACACACTCTGCAAGCGCAAACTACAAACTCGTTACATAATTATTATTATTATTATTATTATTATTATTATTATTATTATTATTATTATTATTATTATTATTATTATTATTATTATGATTTTTTTGTGTTCTCCGTCCTTTCACGCGATTATTACCTTTACTTTTCTTTAATTTGTATGATTATTATTATTATTATTATTATTATTATTATTATTATTATTATTATTATTATTATTATTATTATTATTATTATTATTATTATTATTATTATTAATTATTATTATTATTATTGTTTTTATTGTTACCATTATTATTATTATTATTATTATTATTATTATTATTATTATTATTATTATTATTATTATTATTATTATTTTTATTATTATTATTATTATGACCAACCCTTATCTCTGTCAATTATTAGCTTACAGTTATCTCAGCACTAAGATTGTTATAGTAATTTTTTTTTCCTATAGTTTAGGTTAAGATTACGACCATAAAATTATGTTAAAATTAATTGTTATAAAATTTACAATATTCAAAACTTGGAATATTATACAATGTATTGTGTCACGTTTAATTTTAATGGGCTCAAAGGACGATTTCGTCTCCCCAGAAGCCCATTTCAGTTTAGTATCAAAACATGTAAAGTACACGATATTTGTATATGTAAATTTGTAACTGAAAAAATGAATAAAGATATAAAGATTAAAGATTAAAGATTATTATTACTCTTGTTCAGTTCTTGTGTCATTCTGGTTATTACTCTTATTATATTTTCATTTTCATGAATATATTGTAAATTAAAAATTATAATAGGGTAATGAAAACTTTATTTAATTTTTTACTAATGTAACATGCCAAAAAAAAAAAAAAAAATTTAAATATGTAATAATAAATTAATATATATATATATATATATATATATATATATATATATATATATATATATATATATATATATATATATATATATATATATATATATTTCCTTCATTATTGCTATTTCATACGATAGCAGATTATTAACTCATAAGCCAATAATATTTTTAAAAAATTTGAAATAATTTATAAAATTTAAGTGCAAAATGATTAATTATTATTAACATCTAAAATATTTTAATATTTTATTAAATTCATGTTATATAATATATATATATATATATATATATATATATATATATATATATATATATATATATATATATATATATATATATATATATATATATATATAATATATATATATATATATATATATATATATATATATATATATATAATATATATATATATATATATATATATATACTATTACCACTCAAGGGCAAAGCCCTTTTCAAGGAAGGGGCACACAGGAAAGGAAGAAAACTCACACAAACACAGACCTACACACACACATCCCTAAGGTGATCTCAGACGGAATGGCTTTAAGAGTGGAAGATTAAATGCAGGAGGAAAAATAGATGATAGCAGAGAGTTCCACAGAATAGAGGTGGCTGGAAAGAAAGAGGCACCACAAGGGGGTAGACTGGGGTTTCCTACATTCACACAAAATTCTTGTGAATGGAGAGTATCCTTTGTGCAACGAGAATGACGCAACGGTGGAGGAATATGAGAGGCCAATTCCCTTGAGCACCTGCCATGTATATATATATATATATATATATATATATATATATATATATATATATATATATATATATATATATATATATATATATATATATATATATATATATAAACACTATAACCGTGTAAAATTTTAGACAGTAAAACACCCCACAGGAAATAAAAACAAAAATTAAAATTGGAGCAAGGCTTTCGAAGGGATAGCCACCCTTCCTCTTTCAGGCTCTAGTTTATTATAATAAACTAGAGCCTGAAAGAGGAAGGGTGGCTATCCCTTCGAAAGCCTTGCTCCAATTTAATTTTTGTTTTTATTTCCTGTGGGGTGTTTTACTTGTCTAAAATTTTACACGGTTATAGTGTTTTATATATATATATATATATATATATATATATATATATATATATATATATATATATATATATATATATATATATATATATATATATATATATATATATATATATACTATTAAAATAGAAGAGTTTTAATCACTCGTTATATGTATTATTTGACAGATAAACCCTGGTTGATCACTGCACTTTTATTAGATTACACTTTTATTATCAACATGACAAAAAAAATTTCACTATATTGGTGTGCTTTGTTAATTTGGATTGAAACTTGCACTATTTCATCGGGATATTAATTAAACCATATCTTCCAGTTGCCATGTTGATAATAAAAGTGTAATCTAATAAAAGTGCAGTGATCAACCACTGTTTAATATTTCAAATAATATATATATATATATATATATATATATATATATATATATATATATATATATATATATATATATATATATATATATATATATATATATATATATATATATATATATATATATATATATATATATATATATATATATATATATATATATATATATATATATATATATATATATATATATATATATATATATATATATATATATATATATATATATATATATATATATATATATATATATATATATATATATATATATATATATATATATATATAGATATATATATATATATATATATATATGAATATATCTTGTTGTGTAAAAATTAGTCATTTCAAAAGATTAAATATATAGATGCACCTATTGGTTTAGGATATATATATATATATATATATATATATATATATATATATATATATATATATATATATATATATATATATATATATATATATATATATATATATATATATATATATATATATATATTTCCTAAACCAATAGGTGGCATAAATATATTTAGTCTTTTGAAATCACTACTTTTTATACTTAACAAAGATTTTCATATTAATTA
>SEYY01023373.1:55000-65000 GCA_009176605.1 Armadillidium nasatum
TTCCGTGGGAGGAGCTCCCCGGAGTGTGTTGAGCGCATTACCGAGGGGATTCTCTGTAGCATAGAGGCGTACATTGAATAATCTTTCCCTACTACTAAACCTTACAAACCTTGGTTTAACTCTGTTTCTTCTCGTGATATTCGCCGAAGGGATACTGTCTTCAAGAATTGCAGTCGTCTTCAAACTCCAGAAACTCATGCCATTTATATTTCATCCCGGAATCGTGCAAAATCTATTCTCCGTAACATCAAAAATGTTTCTGGTTCCTTTTTCTTACGACCTTTCCTGCATTTTGCTAAAACATCAACTCTAACGTTGCTTCTTCCTCTTTTCCTTCTCAAGTATCTTCTGACGGCACAACAGCCTTTTTATCTTCTTCTAAAGCTGAAATCTTTCCTCAAACCTTTGCTTCTAATTCAACGTTAGGCGATTTCGGAGCTATTTCTCCTCTTCCAGCCCTCCCCTCCAACTCATTTATGCCTAATACTGTAATTTCTTTTGAAGACCTAATTTCTTCTTTCTCTGAGCTTGACACTAAGAAATCTTATGATCCTGATGGTATTGCTACTATGGTTCTCAAAAATTGAACTTCATAGAGCTATGTTGCATGCGTGTTGCATATGCAACTTGCGTGGTCGATCAGATTCATAAACTCCTAGCAGGTATCAACATGTCAAATTAGTTAGAGTGGCATCCTTGCATAAACTTTACAGAACTGCAGAAAATCATGGACAATCTAACGTGATAAGGCATAACTCGTATTCAAACGGACGGTTGTTTCACTGACCATTACCTGCCCTTATAGCTCATAAATTGTCAGGAAAATTGCTCGCCGGTGCTAAATTTTTATTCCTTTTTAAGGTTTCGGTTGACTAGCTAGCTCTTTCGCTAGTCAGTGACTCACTTCGAATCCATCAAAGTCGTCATGTCCAAATCGGAGGTCGAACAATCAAAGGTCGATTTAATCGATATACGGTCTTTGAAAGTGTTAATATTGGAGGTGTGTAATAAAAGAAAGAAGTGTGTTCCAGACTTTACCAGTAGTGTAAATGTAGGAATAAGCATAGCTGTTAGATTTGGGATATGGGACATCAACATAGAAAGAAAGAGATAGAGTAGATTGACAAGTTATCTCGAGATGAAAATGTTTGCCATTAAAGAGTTAGGGAGAACAGTGTCAGTTGCAATTGAGATAGGAGACTATTAGGAGAATGATCCAATAATTTGACAGTAAGAAAGAGACTGAAGAGTGTCATCACAGTAGGAGAACCAATTTGATGAAACGTCATTGATTCCAACATTTCCAGAAGGGTTGCATGACTGGAACCACCTCAGAGTAATGAAGTAACAGATAGAATACCATTGTAAAAGTTTTTAAAAAAAATGAGTTGGGGATAGGACAGAATTATGAGGAATAACACTATTATCAGATTTACGGCATGAATGGTGGCCGTTTACAGTTACGGCTATAGAGCAACAAGGAAGGAAAATAAAGAAAAGTTTTCTGAAAGGGGTGTAGATACCGGGAGGGGGAAGTTTGAATTTAAAATCTCAATGCCAAACTCAATCAAACACTTTCAATATGTCTAGAACCACATCAAATCAGTCACTAAATGCCGAATATTTGAGGATCAAAAATCAGATAGAAGGGAAAGAAGATCACCAATAGATTGTTTTTTTTTTTATGAAAGCCATGCTGGCCATTGGAGATAAAATTAGAAGAATTGAGATGTTTCCAAATCATCCTTATAAGGATAGATTCGAAAACTTAGAAAGGGATGGAGATTAAAGCAATAAGATGATAGATTGAGGGTTGGGATCAGCCTCTCCTTTTAGATCCAGGCGGCTGAAAGAGCAAGCACTTCCTTCAGTGAGAAAAAGCTTGAAAAGAAAATACGCTGACGAAACAAATTACCAAGGTAGGTTGCAAACTGCGAAACACAAAATAAAAAAAAAAAACAATAGGAATTCCATCAGGACCATAACCCTTATTAGTGATAAATTCAATCAGAGTAGAATAATGCAGTTCATTAAAATTTCAATTTAGGCATAAAGAGTTTGAGGGGGTTTGAGAAGGAGGAACAGAATCCCGAATCGTCTAAGGTGGGAACAGTGAGGAATAGTTCTGGAATCGTCCAAAGTGGAAATAGAGGTAATAGTTCAGTTAAGAGTTCAGCTTTTTCAGATAGTAACTTTTTAATATTTTAAATTTAAGGATTATTTTAACATTAATTGTAATTTTAACTCATTGATGAAGTCATTGTTTCTTTTATTGTGTTAATTGTGTTAGATATTCACTCCGAATGGATTTTGTATATTATAAACTTGTAAAGATTGATAAATAAAATAAGGAAAGTATAATGACTTTAAGTATATGTGTTAATATTTATATATATATATATATATATATATATATATATATATAATATATATATATATATATATATATATATATATATATATATATATATATATATATATATATATATATATATATATATATATATATATATATATATATATATAATATATTTAAAATTATATATGTATTACAGTTTATATTACAGATATACACATTTATTGATAAAGAAATAAAATCTTCATAAAAACAAACTTTAAATATAACAAATTACTTATTTGAAGTAGTATTTTAAATAAAAATAACTAATTTTCATAATTTAAAAAAAAAAATATCTTACTTAATTTCGCTACATAGTCTACAAACTCTTGCTCCGTTGGAAACTTTTCAAAATTCATTAGCTGTCCTCCTTGTTCTTCGCAAATCTTCTTTCCTTTCCAAAACGTGATTGCTTCCTTAGCTGAATCCCAAACACAACCAGCGTATTTATGGAACATTCCGTCATGCAATGTACGAGAATCTCAAATCTTTTTAAAGGTAAAGACAATATTAGAAATATATAAGTATTTGTAATACGGTATATCTGGTATAGTTTTATTTTACGAATCTGATATATATATATATATATATATATATATATATATATATATATATATATATATATATATATATATATATATATATATATATATATATATATATATATATATATATATATATATATATATATATATATATATATAATATATATATAATATATATATATATATATATATATATATATAATATATATATATATAAAATATATATATATATATATATATATATATATATATATATATATATATATATATATATATATATATATATATATATATATATATATATATATATATATATATATATATATATATATATATATATATATATATATATATATATATATATATATATATATATATATATATATATATATACTATATATATATATATATATACTCAAATTTTCTCCAGATTCTGTCACCAACACCACATCATCTGCAAAAAGTAAAACGTTAACATCCCAATCACCCTCCATATTTCTCGACCTTCCATAATAAAAAAAAAATTAAAAAAACAACGGAAGAAGTGTGAGCGCTGCTGGATATTCCAGTCCAGTAGAAGGAACAAAGCTGATGAGTATGTGATCTAAGATCTGGACAGACTGAGTGAAAGGAATTTTTGTACGAAGTCTCCTCAAAGAGGAGGAGGTGAGAAGTTCAGATGAGAAGTGTGAATTGAAATTGAGATAGCTTAAGGAGAACAAAAAGAGATTGGAGAGAATAGTTGGGAAGAAGAGAGGGAAAAGCTATAGCCTACACCATTTTCTCAACCGTCTAACTCTATCCAATTGCTTTAACTTCATTTCTTTCAAGAGTTTTCAAACCTTTTCTAAAACTAAGATACGTAAAAAACCGTCTAAGATTTTTACCATGGTATTTGAGATGAGCTCGAAGCTATTCCTTTCATTGTTTAATCTTGGTTTTCTTTTCTTCGTCAGTTTCGGCGAATCTTTTGACTTGACTCAATAAAGTCCGTCATAAAACTTTGATTTCTAAACTATATTATTTTCCTGTAGTTACTTAGCTACTGCTGAAGACGGCCACCGTTCGACTGTTAAATCTATCACTAACTAACGATTTATCTCATGATTCTGTTCTATTACTAATTCTTCTCTCTGACACTTCATCATCAGTCCACTTTTATGAAGACGGCTCTACCCTTCCCAACTCATTTCATTTTGAGAGGAGTCTCTACCAAAAATCCATTACTAATTTTTTTGGGAGTTTGACCGTAAGGCAACTGATCATCGATCTATCTCAAATTCTTAAATGGATGGAGAAAGTATGATTAATCTCAATGCCTCATAGAATTTATATTCGATATGATCTATCACACAATTCTATAGATTTTCTAAAACAAAATTTTTTATGTCGTTAAATAAGTTTGTATTAGGATAGGTGTACATAGGAGCAAACCCATTTTTTTTTGTTAACTATAACTAGTTTCATCCGTTCCTGTAAGGAGCTTGTATCTTCTTTTTCAAGTGGATCAATTGATGCAATGATTCTCTCACTTTTCGCAAACACTTCCCAACATCTTTCTTGCCACAAAACTGTTGTGTCATTCACTTTACATTATCGCTATTACCGAGGGAAATACTCTTCTGAATTCTCTTGTCACATTCATACGCCTTTGGGGATAGCTCATGCAACTCGTCTGTCTACACAGTTTAATCTTATTCACATACACACACACACACACATCACATACATATATATATATATATATATATATATATATATATATATATATATATATATATATATATATATATATATATATATATATATATATATATATATATATGACATATTACCAAAGAAATTTTGATTTACGTAACATGTCGAGTAATCCTCTTTATATGAGTCATCTCGCAAAGAAAAGCATGGTGCAATTTGGAACATTTTACAGATTCCAAAATCGTAGCAAAAGCAGTTCGTTCCTTTGTCGTAGGCGAGCGATGCACACATATATCTAGAAGGCATTTGAACTTCAACAGCAACAGTAACATTTACAAGTTGAATTTGATCCATTGTTATAGCTTTCCACATTTGAGAACTTAATATCTGTATATATATATATATATATATATATATATATATAATATATATATATATATATATATATATATATATATATATATTATATATATATATATATATATATATATATATATATATTTATAAAGAGATCTTAGACAAATATGTAGAGAAGTAGTAATGGAATATTAAATCAATATAAAAATCATATCTAATCAAAGGCCGACATATTCCGATAAACAGCTTTTGTATGTCTGCTGGAGAAAACGAGGGAAAAAATATAATGTCTCAGATTTTAAGGGATATAATGAAATTTGAAAATTTTGATGAAGTAGCATTATTTTTAATGAAATTACGTACAGTCGTCAACAGGAGTTCGTTCCTATTAGGCTGGAAATTATTTATATAAAATGGAATCATTTCATAAAAGCTCTATTTTGAATAAAAAGAAAATAAAAACATTGAGCGGGGCTTAATTGAACTGTGATTGGCTGAACCTGAAATGATCCCCATTTATATAAATATTTATTTCCAGCTTAATAGGAACGAACTTTGTTCACGACTGTACATACGAATTAGTCCACCCATGAAATAAATTCTGTAACATGAGGCTTAGGCAAAATTGTCCCCCAGCCTCAAGAAGAAAATTCAGATTCACAAAATAATACATAATCTTTTATTAACAAGAAAGAATTCTGAATAGGATATAAAGAATATAATAGTTTTTAGTACCTGGTAAATAGCTGTGTTAGAATGTAAATTAATACTTTTTATTCTACATACACTGTAAAATTGAATTTTAATATCTTTTTTTCTTCTTTTTCTGGTCTTCATTTTTTATAATTTCAGTTTTAATCACTTTATTCTAGTTCATAAGAAATATCTAGTGAAATCGTATGCCACATTTCCATACTGATTATTTAAGAATTCATCCCAAAATATAAGACTTTACTTAAATTGTTATTCATTTACGGGAAGGATCCAAAGTTGAAAAAAAAAAATTTCATCCGATTCTCCTGAAAATTTCAGTATATATAGCTTTTTTCCCGACGAAAAAACTCCATTCCTAACGTTTTTACGACCGACTTAAAGTTTAGTAGAAATTTCTTAAATTTAAGGTAAGTTTAAATCTACCGTGAGGACGCCAAAAAAATTATTTTGGTCTGAAATTTGGTGTGTATATTTTTCAAAATCTATTGGCTATAAAAACTTCTTACAGAGTTTTGATGTGTGCATAACAGAAAACAGGTTATATGCCCTTACTTGACCAGGTGTCGAAATTTTTTTTTTTCAATTTTGAAAAATTCACACCTTCGGACAAAAAAATTTGTAAAAAAAAGTCTTGATTGGAAGTCTTTTTTTTAGCTTTATTAGAGGAGGGATAGATCTAAAACTTTTATTTAAAACACTTTTAAAACCTATTTGTCTGATTCGAGATACAGCTTATCGAAAATGGCCGAATTTTCGACGAAATTTCAAATTTTCCAAATTTTGAGAGGCTGTATCTCGAATCAAACAATTAGTTTTTAAAAGTGTTTTAAATAAAAGTTTTAGATCTATCCCTCCTCTAAACAATATCCAATTTTCAAAAACATTCAATACAGGGATTTTTTTTAAAAAAGTCTTTTCTCCGGAAGGGTATAATTTTTTTCAATTTTTTTTCAAAAAAAATTTGGACTTCTATAATCAAACACTATCCGTAATATTCCCAAATGTTCTCGGTTAATATTGTAGAAATTGGGGCTAAGAATGTACAGGGGAGTTTTTGAATCATTCTGACCACTATTTTACCACTTCTAATTAATCTCTTTTTGAATTTTGACCCCCTATAACTGCTAAACCGTTAGAGACTCAGAAAAACGTCAGAAATCGACTGTTTTCAGCGGGAAAAAAAAATGCATATACATTGTAAATTTCAGCTCAATAGCTCAAATAATAAAAAAAGTCTTGAAAATGGATCCTTCCCTTACGCTCTTTTTTTTCTTATTTTTACCTTCGGTCACCTTCTTCTGCGAGAAAATGTTTTTGACACCTTGGGGCTACTACTTCATCAAATTTGAGACTGATGATTATTGCTTTGACAGGAGGTCTCTCTTGATGTGTGTTCAACGTAAAACCGAGGTGATTCTACCTGGCATGGAGGTATGCATTTTCAAGCAAACTCGTAAATCTCCATTTAAAATTATTATTCTCATAATATTTGCCTCAGAAGTGTTGTCCTTAGTATTATCCATAAACTCAAGCTTTTGTATATTTCATCCCTGAATTGTGAAGACTTAAGTCTTCCTACGATCAAAAAAAGAAGAAAGAACAAATTTGTTTTCCATGTCTCAAAAATTCACTTCATTTAAATATCTACTCGGCAATTCAACTGCTAACTTATCTCGACATACATTATTCCTCATTGATAACTTACCTCAAAATATACTTCTCTTTCTCTCTCTAATAATTCCTCATACACATTGTTTAGCTGATAAATACACCCTAAAGCCTAATACATACATGCATACATACATACTGAAAAGTATTCCATTCTGTACCCTGTTGTTTTGTTAATGTTATTTGTTTAAGGATTCAGTGAACAGTCCAAAAATAAAAATAAGAGATAATGAAGAAACTATTTCATAAGCTTTTATGAATTAAATGAAACACGAAGAAGTCTAATAAGTTTAATTAATGATAAATAAAAATAAATATATGTACAACAAGATAAATAATGGTAAAGGTAACCTAAGCCATTAAAAGAATTAAATATAGTATTTAATAAAAGAATTTTATCATATACTAAGAATAAACTAATTTTAAGTTAAAAGGGTTAAATTTATACAATTATGTAATGAACACATTTAAGGGGTTATCTAGCTTATGAGAAAAACAAATGTTTTCTTATATTCTATTCTTTCGGATAAGTTCAGACAACTATCCAAAAGGGGGAAGAACTGAGATTTGGATGAGTTCAGACAACTATCCAAAAGGGGGAAGAACTGAGATTTGGATTAGTTCAGACAACTATCCAAAAGGGGGGGGAATTGAGATTTGGATGAGTTCAGACAACTATCCATAAAGGGAAAGAACTGAGAGTTTTACAACTCTGTTCCATTGGATGAGTTCAGACAACTATCCATAAAGGGAAAGAGCTGAGAGTTTTACAACTATTCAGTCTTAAGAAGAGAAACTACTTCCTCTCCTGAGAAGGTCATTATGTCTTCTGCTTATTAATTATTTCGACTTCCTTTTATAGCTGTTGAGTCTAAACACTCTACCAAATAATAACAATAATAATAATAATAATAAATAATAAAAATATATTGGTGAAGCTTAAAAACTAAACATTATTATATAAAATTAAATATATCAATCTATAACAATCTCTACATAAGTCTTAAATTTATATATATATACAAGTGAAGTTCAAAATTTATTATCGTATGTTATTAAATAAGAATTTATTTGATTCTTCCAAGTTTGTTTTTGTTTAAAATGTACAGTACGAATTTAAGTAATATAGTAATATTTGACATTGCTCCTTTCCTAGAATGTACACTTTTCAAAGAAAAAAAAAACTTAGAAGTAATCACAAAATATTTGTTCGTCAAAAAAAAATAATTCTTAAAACTAACAGGAAAATTATCTTTCAGAAAAAAAATTTAGAAATATTCACAAAATATTTGTTCGTCACAAAAATAATTCTTAAAACTAACAAGAAGATAAAGAAGAAATAGAAGAAGGGGGAAGTGGTGAAATAGCTCTTGATGGTAACTTAAATAATTCTTGAAATCTTACATAATCTTCGTGGCTATATTTATAATTAAATTTATTTGGTTTGGTAACAATCCTTTATAAAACTTTGGAACTTGATCCTTTCTTATTTGCCCAAAAATTTTTCGATCTTGATAATGAAACACTAGGTGGAGCTTTAACTTCTTTAGGTCCTTCATTCATAAAAATGAACCTCCACGAATCTTCTTTTTTCACTCTATTTAGTAAGTTCTTGAAGTCCACATCTAGCCTTAACTTGTCTAATTCGTGGTTGCTATATTCTATGTAAATGGTATATTTAACGTCTGATTTTCTTGATATTTTAAATAATCTTAGTAACACTTCCTTCAATGGGACACTCATGGTGTTGTCTTGTTTCAAATTTACGATTGAAACGTGAGTCTCTTTTCCTCTAAAATAATCTGGCTTAAAAAAACCGCATAAAATGTCTCTTCTTTCGTTTTCAATCAACATTTGGATGTTGACTGGCCATGCTTCTTTAATATCAACATTCTTAGCTAATATCCTAAAGAAAGTTTCTGGATAAATAGCTTTTGCTTTTGTTATATTAACTTTGGTAAGGTTATTTAAAGAAGCCATAATTAAACAATTAAATTTTAGTTAATTAAATATAATAATCTAAAAGGAAAGAAAAGAGATGAAGTTAATACAACTTATTAATAACCTATATTATTATTTTTTTTTAAATGACATCGATTGAAAAAAAAAATTTACCATAATATAAATAATATGAATAAATAATATAATATCTAAATCCAAAACCTTTCGATTCCAAACAACTGATTAGAACGAAAAAATTTAACTAATTGATCTCTGAGTATCTTATAATAGGCGCGATTATAAGTATAGTCTCAACGGCAGCTTGACATAAGTTTCTCCTTAGAGATCTTAACTTATTTGATCCTAAATCGGTCCAAGAATTTGGAAAGCACACAAGGCATATCCTCTGCGAAGACCTACCATGACAACTCTTCCTCGTGTCTTCTCAATTATCTATCCTTTCGTTCAAACAACATAAAATAAGACAACATATGTATACACAATATAACAATATATAATTCATAATATAATATCTTAATAATCTTCATATAATTTCAACGATATTTAATGACTATAACCTGACATATTTCTTTCAATATAGTGATATTTAAATTTCTCATCAATTAAATTCTTAACTTCTTAAAGGTTAAGAGTAGGATATCCTGACTTCTAAATCTAG
>SEYY01023375.1:0-12500 GCA_009176605.1 Armadillidium nasatum
ATATATATCGAAGTACATCGTGTGTAAGCCTAACTTCGTATTCGTGGTATCTGACACATTGTCGATGTATGACCGGTAAATGCGTTTTGGTCGCCGTGAGCGAGGTGGAAAAAGATATGTCGTGAAAACGTAATATAGCCGTGTGTGTGTGTGTGTGTGTGTGTGTGTGTGCGTATGTATATGCATGTATGTTTATATGTATATGTGTGTGTATGCATGAGTGTATATATGAGTGTAAAGATATGTATATGCGTATATAATTAAACTCGTGTGAGAGTATAGAAAGAATTAGAACAACGAATTGGTGATTATGAAATCGAAAGCCTTATTGATTTTAGTGCCTCTAAATGTGTTTTTCACCCCAACATTTACCTACTTAAAGGCAGTCTTCCATTCACTTGAAGTATTCTCATAAACACGCATCCTAACCCATCTTAACAATTCTCATCAAGTTTTTTACTATCTGTCACTCTGTCTGTCCGTCTGTCTGTCTGTCTGTCTGTCTGTCTCTCTCTCTGAACATACTGCTAAAACTTGAAAATTCACCGTCTCAGGTAAATATGATTTTTAAAGACAGTAATTCTGAGATTATGTGATCCATTTTTAGTACTTCATAATATTTTTTTTTTAAAAATGTGGGAGAAGGAGAATGAACAATTTTATACATTTGAGCTGAGAGAGAGAGAGAGAGAGAGAGAGAGAGAGAGAGAGAGAGAGAGAGAGAGAGAGAGAGAGAGAGAGAGAGAGAGGCATTAAGTTTATTATTAAGAATATTAAGTTTCATAGAAGCAGCTGAATGATTTTCTACGATGATGTGCACTGTGAAATGTGTGGAAGAAAACGAAGAAAAATAGATAATGACTGAGAGTAAAACTGAAAATAGTTAGCAGAAGAAAATTTTATCTACTTGATTTGAAGATGTTACGATACCAGGAAGGAGAACGACATATAAAGAAAGAAAATTAAGATTGAAAAGCATTTACCAGAAAAAAAATTAACCGTTTTTGCAAAGGCAATATAGAAGAGAAGTTTCAGGAAAAAAATGTTATAAAGGCGCTTTTACACAATATGAAATTTAGCTTTTGCGAAGATTTTAGGAAATTTAATAAAGCTACTCTGCAAAAACAAACCTTTCTAATTCCTTTCTAATAGAGCGGCAAAAAACGGTTTTTTTGCCGCTCTATATAGAAAGGAATTAGACAGGTGTTTTTCCTTTATATAATAAATGTGAATTCACCAAATGCCTTTCTATTTTATTCGAATAAAAGTAAAAATTTAGTTACACATATGGCAATACTGCATCATGTGTACCAAATACCACGTGACTATCTTTACATTTGCTACGCCATCTATTTTCTAACAAATTTAATACACTTACCTCTGACGTCATATATCATCTGAACAGTATTCGAACGCTTGTCATTTTCGTTGACATTTTAAGAAATTTGAAGCCGAGAACCATACCTAGTGCGCAACGGAGAAGGACGAGTTATGTTTTTAAAAATTTTCTTTTATATACGTGTAAATTGATTTTTTAGTTATTTAAATTTATTTAATTATAATATTTATTTTAATTATATATATATATATATATATATATATATATATATATATATATATATATATATATATATATATATATATATATATATATATATATATATATATATATATATATATATATATACGGTTGCAGGAATATGAATAATTTCAGCAGCCGAAACCACCCTGCTTCATGCGGGAAATGGTGCTAAGTAAAAAATATATATATATATATATATATATATATATATATATATATATATATATATATATATATATATATATATATATATATATATATATATATATACAATTGAGAGAGAGGTCTATACTATATTTGCTATTTCTGAAAGTACTGAATAGTTTCACATAAAAAACGTTAGTTTTGCTAAAGTACTGAAGATCATTTCACTCATCATCACCACAACTCACGGGTCGAGTGGTGCGTGTGCTTGGACCTCTCGTAGACAAATATTCGTGTGCCATAATAATAATAATAATAATAATAATAATAATAATAATAATAATAATAATAATAATAATAATAATAATAATAATAATAATGGGCTTATATATCGATGAAAACTAAAAACCGATATTGTTCAAATAGTCGAAACAAATTTTCTATTTTTTAAAAAAAAATACACCCAAATGGCCGTCAGATTTCTTTCAAAAGAGTCGACCATTTAACCTGTCGACTATTTCCTGTCGAATGCTTTGGGAATACGTTGTATTTTTTCAACTTCTTTTGACTTGCACACTTTCAAACACAGTGCATAGAGACATGTCGGCCTTTAATTGGACTTTGATATTGAAATTAGGAAGTCTCTGACCTCTGCCCACGCACCAGAATATATATATATATATATATATATATATATATATATATATATATATATATATATATATATATATATATATATATATATATATATATATATATATATATATATATATATATATATATATATATATATATATATATATATATATATATATATATATATATATATGTTTGTGTTCAGTTTGTGTGTGCGAGTGTGTATATGTGTGTTCAAAGAGAAGAGAGATTTTAAAATCGAATCTTTGCCGCTCAACAAGAATTTTGAAAGGCATTTGAGCGGCATGTAGTGTCGAGAAAATATTTTGAAAGAACGGCATTAGAGAAGGCAATGGGCGAAAACCTTAAATACCGCTCTAATTCCTCTTTAATTCCGCTCTAGTGTCTTCCGAAATTCTGAAGAGCCTTTATAATTCCGCTCTAAGAAATAGAGAAATATGAAAAATTAGACAAAGCGTTTCTATTTCCTTTATATAGAAAGGAATTAGAAAAGGTTTGTGTTTACAGTGTAATTAAGGATTAACAGAGGAATGCATAATACTGGAGTCGAGTTGAAAAATACAAATGTAGAAAGCATCAAGGAGATAAAGGGGGGAGAGGATAAAAGATGGGATATAAAATAAGCGAAGAGTGAGAAAATTACGAGATTGACAAGGAGAAAAGTTATGTAGATCACCTGCTTACTCTCAGAGAATTGAGAAAAAATTTAAAATGGTAAATAAATAAATACATTTTAGTATCCTTTATTTATTTTTTTATTTAAATAAATAAGAAAATTATTATAAAATACTTTGAAATATGTAGGTGAAGTTTTATTTTTAATAAAGGTTATATGTTGAGGAACACGACATTTTACCAAGAATATTGCTATTTTTTTGACAACAAAGCCCGAGATGCAAGGAAAGTTGCTCAAAAAATTTGTTGATTATGTAAGAGGTTTTTATTTCTCATTCACTGTTTGATATTCACCTTAATTAAACTTGTACTGCATGCGTTTTACATCATTCCCACAATTGATAAATGTATTGTAATACTGAGAATGAACAAATTTCCAAGAAAGGGAAATAAAGATAAAAAATGACTCTTTGATTTTTAGGTGCTTGAGAATGGTGTGGAGTCACGAGACATTCTTTAGGAGAAAATAAAACGTATCTGAAAAACTCATCTAGGAATGCTCAATGGAAAAACCTCATTTTCCTGGAAGGAAAGGATGAGTTTCGTTGAATCAATATTATATAATGTACTTTATTCGGTTCTGATGAAAGTTTTTTATACCTGTATAGATAAATGGATAGATATTATATATATATATATATATATATATATATATATATATATATATATATATATATATATATATATATATATATATATATATATATATATATATATATATATATATATGAACCGACCGGGGCCCCGGCCCCGGCCAATCCCGGCCATTTTTACTGACCCCGGCCCCGGCCCCGGCGCCGGCCCCGGCTAAAAATCAGGGAAAACCGGGGTTGCCGGCCAGGGTTAAAATGGCAAATTATACAAATTTTTTTTTTTTTTTTTTTAATTTTCAGCCGATTCTGCTGAAACTTTGAGTGTATTTAGATTTTTTACCGGTAAGAAAAGTCCATTTCTAGCGTTTTTCCGAGTCTATTACGATTAAAGGTTTTTTTTTTTTTTTTTTTTTTGTGGAAATTTTACCCTTTTTCAATAGAATGGCGGTGCCAAACCACTTTTTAGAATGAGCTGAAAGTTGGACTATTTATTTAAAATTATATGGGCTACAAAAGTCTCTAATAGACTTTTATTCCCAGAGTTATAGGAAAAATGTTATAAGCCAAAAACTGACCAACTATAGAAAAAAAAATTTTTGAACTAAAAAAATCCACCTTCTCAGACAAAATCTTTTTTAAAAAAATACAACTATAACATTTTCTATTTTTGGTGTGTATAGAGGAGGGGTGGGGCTACAAATTCCTCTATGTACTTTATTCGATGACATTCGTTGGTTTTGAGATATAGCCTTCAAAAAGGTCCATTTTCGGCCAAATTTAAAAAATTCAGAAAGTTTGAGAGGCTATATCTCGCTTCAAACAAAGGGCATTTAAAAATGCACTAAATAAAAATTGTTGCCCTGTTCCTCTTCTAAACAATATTTACAAATAAAAAAAAATAGTAGGTAGCGTTTTTTTTTTTAAATAATCTTTTCCTCCAGAAGGGTACGATTTTTTCAAATTTTTTTTCAAGTGCTTATAACTTTTTTCTAGACGTGATATCAAAAATCTATTCCCACCAATGCAAGAAATTGGGGCAAAGGTATTCAGTTAAATTTTCAGCTCATGTGGACCAGTGGTTTGACCCAGTTATTCATTTTTTTCAACTTTGGGTTCAAATAAGTTTCAAACCGTTATAGACTCAAAAAAATGCTCGAAATCAACTCAGAACTTCGTGAAAAAATTCACATACTTTGAAAATTTCAGCTCAATCAGTCAAATAATAAAAAAAATTTCAATCAAAATATAAGAAAATTAAGATTTTTTTCTTTTCTGTTTCTTTTGACCGCTCCTTTTCTGCTAGTGAATGTTCATCTTTGTGTTTTGATTTTAGATACTCCAAAAAGATTTGATTGAAATTTTTTATACTTGTAGCACCCGGAGGTTCTCTTCTAATTTTCTGACTGCAGATGTTACATTTAGCTATTTCGAGCCTATCCTGAAACATTGTAAAGTATTCAAATACTGCAGAAGCTGATCTTTTAGTCATATTGACTGAAAGTATAAACAAAATAATAATTTTTAAATAATGCAGCTAAATGATACAAGTTTGATACATAGCAATAAAATAACAATATGTATAAATACAGGTTAAATTGATAATTTTATATCTTACATTTTTTCAAACTTTACCTTTGGGTCTTACCTAGGTAAACGTGTTAAATCACTATTATGAATTAGAATAATTTTTTTTTTTAATTTTTGTACTTTTTTAAAACTTTAAATATACAAACTGTAATTTTCTGATTTTTTTTTTTAGAGAAAATGCATATAATCATTAATTTAAGTGAATGTTGGCTATTCTACTCCTTCCTTACAATTAAATAAACCTTTAATCTAATTTTCTTAACCTAAAATTTCAGTGCTTTTGACCTTCTTTACAAATTTTAGGAAACCCCGGCCATAACCCCGGCCCCGGCCCCGGCCCCGGCCCGGCCAAATTCCAGCCCCGGTCGGTCCCTATATATATATATATATATATATATATATATATATATATATATATATATATATATATATATATATATATATATATATATATATATATATATATGGGTGTCACTTATTATAATAGAATTTTTTTTTTTTTTTTTAATGAGTGATACCTCCTATTTTGTTCCAACAGATGTAAGCATGACATCTGCAAATTTTTAGTCAAATTGAATAATAATAACGCGCGGCGATTTGCTTTCTAAATTTTTTTTTCCTTTTTATTGCTATTTCAGATTTATCTCATATGGAAGGTAACTGATAGTTTAAACTGATAATACTAATAAAATTTTAATTTGTCAATACACTTTGATGAAAGTGTTTTCACAGACTGTAGAAGTAGCTTGAGAAGTGTAATAAATGATAAGAAACAGGTTCAAACTGATTAATACGATGTTAGTTTAAGCATGAACCAGGTTCTTGTTTGGATGCGAATTTGTGGTTTCTAAAACTTCAAAGTTAACTTACTAAATAATTTGTTTGCGATATTTTTGCAAGTTTAAAGTTTATAATGTCGACTCGAAAAAAAAATATTTCTTGATGGCCATATGAAGAACCAAATAACGAGAAGTAAGCTTCCATCAAAAGGAGACTGCTTAAATAAAGTTTTAATTTACTATGTGATTGTGACCAAATTAAATCTTGATGAAAGTTCAGGCCTTCATATTTTGGCGAAAGCCAGAATTCCTATACGAGAACGACACAAATACAAAGAAAAATTGATAAAATTGCATGAGGAGTGGCGCCAATTACTAAGAAACAAAAACAAAGAATTTGAACATTTTTGGGGGAAAGAGAAAACTTTTGTTGAAAGTTTAAATGATGTATTTGATATTGCTCATCAAAATGCACTACAAATGATCAATATAATGAAGACAAGCAATTTCTATTGAAGTAAAGATAAAAAGGACGTCCAGGTTCAATGTTAAGAATAGATATGAAACGAACTAAAAGAAAAACGAAAATCTGATCGTCAAAAGCGGGAAGAAGAACGAAGACAAAAGATTTCTGAATTACCGTCAACATCATCATGTAAAATTTCACTGTTTTTACTATAATACCAACAATATATATATATATATATATATATATATATATATATATATATATATATATATATATATATATATATATATATATATATATATATATATATATATATATATATATATATATATATCCTATGGTGGGAAAAGGCTAGAATCACAAATTTCCACAAGAGTTCGGGAAAATATCGGAAATCGTAGTCGTTTAAGACTAACTTGTCCCAATACAAGCTGCTTAAAAGCCTGCATGTCAAAGGAAGATCGTAAAAGAAATAAGGAGAGTGTGTTCGAAAAATTACTAGAATAGAATATGTAAAATTGAGAATAGCGGTTAGGTCTAGAGTTGGAGAGTTGAACAGAGAAAAGATGAAACTGTGTAGAAAAACGTATCGCACGAGATTTTCGTAGTGAAAGAGGTATTCAACGGGAGAGTTAAGAAGAGCAGTGTCCTTTATAATAGCTATAACATAGAAAGAGTGACACAACAATTAGATGGACAGAAAAAGATTGATGAGAGTTAGTGAGAGCGCAATTGTTGATAAGTCGAAATGCACTAGATTTCATCTTTTATTGGAGTGCTATGTCAGTGGAACCACCCCAGATGTTTGAGGCGTACTCCTTACAAGGGCGAACAACATCACTATAAAGAACAAGCAACTGAGGTGGAGTGAAGATGAGCACCCAACCTCTTAGAAGTTTGCTTAGAAAGAAGTAATATGATACTTCCAAGAAAGATCACCATAAAAAGAAACATCCACAGTATTAAGGACAGATGAAGGTGTAAGTTGAGCGTTTTCTAAGAAGATATTATTGTTGTATGGAAGGTTGTGATGAGTAGAGAGATGGAGGAACTGAGTTTTTGAGACACTGAAAAGAACCATGTTTTCTCTGCCACAATTTAAAATACAAGAAAGATCAGAGGTTAATTGCTTCAAGGTCACTCTCATTGTGTCAATTAACTGAAACTTCAAACTGAAAGTAGTAATGAAAGGTAGAAGTCACTGGCATAGGAGCGAATAGAAAGATGAAGTAACAGAGAGAAGGTCTTTAATGAAAAATAGAAAAAGTGTTGGGAATAGGACAGATCTCTGAAGATTTGCATCAATAATAAATGTAAAGGGAGAATGGTAGCCGTCAAACACAGCTGATGTAGAAGGAGAGTAAATCCGAGAAGGTCACAGATAGGATAGAGACAGTACATGAGTTTCAATCAAGAACACGAGAAGACGTCTAGAAGGAGAGGTGGTGTTCATTAAAATGGAAATCAGAATAAGATATTTCAGAAATTAATATAAAATAAAGACTGTGCACAATGCAAATCAGCGACAAAGTCTTGACGGCACCAACCCCATCCCTGGAGACCACCAACATCCAAGTGAGGATAGGGTGAAGGGTGGGTGAGGAGTCTTGTTGGATACCAATAACCCGAGCATTACCGAGTAAGATTCGTATTTCTCTTTTTTTAAGTTAGTTTTTTCTTTCTTTAAGATAATGATTGGGTATGCGTTTGTAAATCTGTGAGATGCATGCGAAGAAGGGGAGGTAAGGCGGGTATGTTACGCACTCTAGTGTTAAGGTCAAGGGTACGATAGAGATAAACTCTGAGAAGAAGAAACTTTAAAAGGACAAACCAGGAGTCAACAGAGTGTAGGGGAAAACACTAGCCAAATCAACCTCTATATGTTTGCCAATTGGGGCACCTTTAACATTTTGGACGGCTATACTGTACGTCCACTTTATTATTATTATTATTATTTATTATTATTATTATATTATTATATATATATATATATATATATATATATATATATATATATATATATATATATATATATATATATATATATATATATATATATATATATATATATATATATATATATATACTATAAATATGAGAATAATGTTTTTAACATAAGAAAAGATTGATATAGAGGTGTACTAAGAAAAATGTAAAAAAAAATTAGCTTTTATACTGCTCTAAGATTTCCTTTGGTTGCTCGGCATTTTTCATCGAAAGAGAAAAGAAAAAATCTTTTTTCTGTTTGTGAAAGAGATTAATGAGAAAAACTTTCCAAGCAATGGAACAAAACAATTCGAAGTAAAAATTCTAAATATCAAAAAATAATCATAAACCTAAGGTATGCTTATATATATATATATATATATATATATATATATATATATATATATATATATATATATATATATATATATATATATATATATATATATATATATATATATATATATATATATATATATATATATATATATATAATATATATATATATATATATATATATATATATATATATATATATATATATATATATATATATATAATATATATATATATATATATATATATATATATATATATATATATATATATATATATATATATATATATATATATATATATATATAATATATATATATATATATATATATATATACCGTTGCTCAAACGGTAGAGGTGATTGACTCACGTGCTTGAGGGCGCCGGTTCGATCCCACTTGGGGATCCTAGGTATAATACTAACCTATAAAAAAAAGTTCCTCTCCTCGAATAGGGTAATTCCCGTGAGATGTGAACTTTTAATTAAAATAAAAAAAAAAATATTGAATCTCTTAATTTCGATATATATATATATATATATATATATATATATATATATATATATATATATATATATATATATATATATATATAATATATATATATATATATATATATATATATATATATATATATATATATATATATATAGTATTTCATCACTTCTCACGAGACTGTTACATTTTCACATCCAAATATTGAGGTACTCTATTTAAGGGATTTTAATGTACACAACAATGAATGGTTGGGATCCCCTCAAACTGATCCAGGAGGGGAGAAGGCCGAACGAATCATTCAGTATTCTCAACGATCTGGAGCAACTGATTAAAGAACCAACAAACATTCCGGATCGTCCCAACCAATTCTTAAACACTCTTGACTTATGCTTCCCTACTAGTCCTTTTTTCTATAAATACGACGATGTCCTCGCACCTATTGGTAAACATTATCACAACCTAATTACTCTTGATATTCATGCTTTCTCACCAACTGCTCCACCCTGCCCTAAGCGTGTCTTCTGGCACTTTGATCGGGCTGACTGGGATGATTTGCGTTGCTTCTACGCTAACTATCACCAGAGGGACTGCTTTGCTCTGAAGACGCTTCGATTTCTACCGATAAGGTGGGGGCCGTAATCGTTAATGTGACGAGCAGGTTCATTCCTTCTTCATCTAAATCTTTCTCTCCTCAGAATCCATGATTCGATTGCGTTTGCTCTCGTGTCATTCAGGCTAGAGACACCGCGTATCGAGAGTGAAAAAAATCTTCACTCTTGCTAATTTTCATTTAGCTCGGAATCATTGCAGGGATACTCTTTGATGAGCAAAACGGACTTTCACCAAAAGAAAGTGTACTGAGCTCCTTAATTCTCCTGTTGATAAATCTTTCTGGCCTCTTGCCAAAAATATCTCTTATAACTTCTGTATTTCTTCTTTTCCCCCTAATATTCGCTCTGATGGTTCTGTTGCTAACACTCCAACTAAAACGGCTAATCTCTTCGGCCTCCTGTTCTCCTCTAATTCAACCTTGGACGACTCCAACAATCCTGATCCTACTACTTGTCCTCTCAGATGTCCTATGGTTTCATTCTTCTCATTGCTTACTTAAGTCTAACTTTATTTCTAATCATTCCATTTCAGCTGTAATGATGGGGCGACTTCTTCCTTTTCTGTCAATAGGGCTGTTCCTCAGGGTTCTGTCTTGTCTCTTACTCTATTACTACTTTTCATTAATGATCCTCTCAGCTGCTCATCTAATCCTTTCCATTCACATGCCGATGAATCGACTCTCTTTTCTTCTACTCATTTCAAATTGCTCCCTTCCTTTGTATCTAGAGTTGCCTCTCGTCTTAATCTTTCCGATTCCATTCTTGCAGATCAGATAGAATTTTCCAGTGGGGTACTCTCAACCTTGTGAAATTCATCTCTTTAAAAACTCAACTTCTCAAAATCTCCCTCTTAAAGACACCTCCTAACTTTTCTTTCTCTTTCGACGGTTTTCCCGTCTCACCTGTTGACAATATAAACATCCTTGGCCTTCACATAATCAAAGAAATGTCTTGGAAACCTCATATTACAATTGTTGCTAGGGCGGCTTCTAAGAAGCTAGGGATTCTGTTTAGACTGCAAGAATTTTTTTTCTTCTTCACAGTTACTCCAATTATACAAGGGTCTCATCCGCCCTTGCATGGAGTACTGCTCTCATATCTGGGATGGCTCAGGCTTCACCCGTCTTTTGGATAGGGTTGAGTCAAAAGCTTAAAGACTTATAAAATGTTCTCTCTAACTAATTCACCCGACTCTCTATCTTTGCAACGCAATGTTGGTGCCTTGTCTCTTTTCTATAGGTACTACAGCGGCAAAAGCTCGAGGGAACTGACCACTCGTATACCTCCACCTTTAATTAAGGCATCTTTGTAGAACAAGGGTTGCATTGTCTGCACATGAATTTTGCGTGGTCATAGGCAACTCCAGGCTCGTACTCTTTGCTGCCTCCTTCTTTCCAGCCACTTCTGATTTTGTGAAATTCTCTCAAATCTTCTGTATTTCCTGCTGAATTTAATCTCAATTACTTTAAAGTCCACGTCTGTTCTCACCTGAGAAATTTGCTTTAGGTGTGACCTGTATGATTTTTTTTCTCTATCCTTTTATTATTAAGACACCCCCTCCTTGAATAGGGCTCTGCCCTTGAGCAGTGGTGATGTGCAAAATATATATATATATATATATATATATATATATATATATATATATATATATATATATATATATATATATATATATATATATATATATATATATATATATATATATATATATATATATATATATATATTTATATATATATATATATACAATGCACCAAATCTCGCATGATACAGGTCGGTGTCGATTGTAGAAATTTAACATTCCTGCAATCGTACTTGGGAGAAAAACTTGGTTGAAAAGGGTTACCAGCCTTTTGAACCATGCAAAGAACTATTCTTCATTTGACTGAGAGGAAATAATCATTCATTATTGACCAGAAGTTACTTCTAACTTAATTCTTTTTTTTTTTCTTTTAATATTTAATTTTCCATTAATTGCCGAAAGTACTTTGCAACGAAAGATGTGTTGCTTCAAAAAATAATTTTATTGAATTTCTTTTAATTTACTATTAAAAAATACTGAAATATTATAACGAAATATTAAATTTTTATTTTATCTTTGGTTAATATCATTCTTCAAGCATAATTCCACAAACAAACTCTGCAACTTCAGGGAGAAGATCTTGAAGCTTCAGATCCAATAGCCTTCTCTTCTCTTCTCTTCTCTTCTGACTTCCTTGTGATGTTCTTAACTTTTCTTCTTCCCATCTGCTTCCAAGCACACCCACTCTCGACGGCAGCCGAATCATATATATATATATATATATATATATATATATATATATATATATATATATATATATATATATATATATATATATATATATATATATATATATATATATATATATATATATATATATATATATATATATATATATATATATATATATATATATATATATATATATATATATATATATGAATGTACATTTAAAGCCAAACATGTTATCTTGAGTGATGGATAACGTAATTTGAATATCAGAATAAAATATATATATGTGGAGAAAAAAATTAATAAAAAATTGTTATTTAAACTTTTGCA
>SEYY01023375.1:17500-19041 GCA_009176605.1 Armadillidium nasatum
GTTTCGAGAAGTGGGTTCAAGGTTATGAGATTATGTAGAAAAATAATACTACATGTTCATTGAATAAATATTGACCTTCTCCCACTCTTTGTACACACACACCACACACACACATATATTATTATATATAATATATAATAAATAGTATTAATAATATATATATTATATAATTATATATATATATATATATAAATATAATATATTTTATATAATATATATATATATATATTATATATACTATATATAAATAATATATATATATATATATATATATAATATAATATATATATATATAATATAATATAATATATATATATATATATATATATAATAATATATATTAAAAAAAATATTATTGTAAAAGAAAACTCAAGATACCTACAGAATTGAAACGTTTTTCCAGAGCTTCTCTCTTAAAAAGGAAAGCTACTTAGCATGAATATTTAAAGCTTCATCTTTCATCTTTCTCTTCTTAAAAAGAGTGTAATCATTTTTAAAATATATATATATATATATATATATATAATAAAATATATATATATATATATATATAAATATAATATATATATAATATATAATATATATTACCGTATACCGGATATGTTACCTCTGTCTTCTCTCAGTTTTAATGCGACTGTGCTATTATATGTGTTAAAATGATTAATTACACGACCTTTAAAATACTAATAATTGTATTCAAATAACGAATTACAAGTGAATTCTTAATATTATTATTAACATTATTACTTCGGTAAACTAAATTCATGAGTATAAATATAGAGAATATAAGAAATACCGATAAAGCCAATACCAGTCATAAAACTATATCAAAACCACAACAAAAATAAAAGAATCACACCAACAACAAAACTAGAAAAAAGAAAAATAGTAAATAGGAAGAATAAGAGAAGCAGCAATTTTTCAATGAAGGCACCACTGAAAGTCAATAAAATAATCTTGTATTCCTCTTTCCCAGACAAAATGAATCCATATATTCTGAGTTGCTTTCCATTACTAATAGGTTGAAAGAATAAATTTAAGGAAAAAATGCGTTCTCAAAATTCTTGTAATGAATTTAAAGGGCATCATAAAAAACGATGAGAAAGAAATTGTGTAAATTCGAAAATGATATAAAGAAGACTTTCCTGACTAACATGCAAGTGTCTTACATAATAAGCATTGTATTCTCTCTTGTGGAATCTCAAGAACATTAACAATAAGAACGATTGAAAAACATATCTGTAATTAGCGAAAATGGTTTACCTGAAGGTGAGAAAGAAAGAGGATTGCAAATAAACTATTAAGCAAGTTGACCAAAAAAATTAAAAATTAAATTGAACTCAAAAACATTCAGTAATGATTATCAGTTAGGTTTAAAAAAGAACAGGGAACAATACTAAAAGACAAAGGTCGAATTAGATTCAAGGTCAAGAAAGGAGGAGCAAAAACTCAATATCAGCCTTTGAAGGAAAACAAAATGTTTTTATAAACGAATTCTTGACTCCAATCTGAGAGAGAGAGAGAGAGAGAGAGAGAGAGAG
>SEYY01023376.1:0-10000 GCA_009176605.1 Armadillidium nasatum
AATGTTTATGATCCTCAGGAACTGGGTTTTTGGACGAAAAATAGATTTTTTCTTGTCTGTAGCGAACAAACCAGACCTGATTGAAAAAAACAAAGGCCATTTTCGGACTCAGCGCATCTCAAATAGTCTAATTCCACTGGAAAACCCTGGACGATTTTCCAAAAAAATTTTTTTTTTTTACCCAGTTTTTCATATATATATATATATATATATATATATATATATATATATATATATATATATATATATATATATATATATATATATATATATATATATATATATATATATATATATATATATATATATATATATATATATATATATATATATATATTGTGATGGATCGGATGTCATATTTTCTAATTTGCGGATGCGATGCGGATGCGGATGTCGAATTTTGGAGAAGTGCGGATGCGGATGCGGATGCGGATGTTGAATTTCCGAAAGTGCGGATGCGGGATGCGGATGCGGATGCGGATGTTGACTTTTGTGCGGATGCGGATGCGGATGCCATCACTAATATATATATATATATATATATATATATATATATATATAATATATATATATATATATATATATATATATATATATATATATATATATATATATATATATATATATATATATATATATATATATATATATATATATATATATATATATATATGTTAATTACCAAAATAAAGATAATTTGAAAATCACAAATAATATTTTTAAGGTAATATGGAAATCAAGACAGGCTGACTGACATTCTCAGATATAGGGGCTAGTTACGCCTATAGGAGGATATGAAATATGTAATGTTGCCATAAGTAATACTTAATTCTTTAATTTATTTTATTTGACTTACTTTAATTTTATTTCATTTGGTTAACATAATTTGGTTCAATTTTATTTTTAATTTGAAGAATTTGGACGATGTTTGGAAATTGCTTTAATCAATCAAGCTGTTATATTTTACCATTAAATATGCTGTCAATTTCACTTTACATTAACTTCAATTATAGTAATATTTCCATTAGAAAAGTGTCCTATAAACTAGCATTTTCATATTCTCTAATTACTTGTATAGTTATTATATATATATATATATATATATATATATATATATATATATATATATATATATATATATATATATATATATATATATATATATATATATATATATATATATATATATATATATATATATATATATATATATATATAGAAAAAGAAAAGAAAAATAAATATCTTTTAATTTTGGTGAGTGTGATACTAAATTTTATAGAAGAGAAGCATTTCGTGTTTTTCTTGCCAAAATAATAATAATAAATAAAATTATTCAAACTTTCTTACATGAATTTGTTTTCATTCTGGTCAAGATCGGAAACTTTACATTTAGAAACAATTTTTGTCAAAAAAGATGGGCTAACGCCTCTTTCCTCCCCTCTCCTCCCTCTTTATTCGAATTTTTTTTTTTAACAGAAACTAAAACAAAAATAGCTTCTGGCAAAATTCCATAATTTAGTCTTTTTTCCACAGCACTATATATATATATATATATATATATATATATATATATATATATATATATATATATATATATATATATATATATATATATATATATATATATATATATATATATATATATATATATATATATATATATATATATATATATATATATATATATATATATATTACTCTTGAGTTATGTTCACTCTTTTTATATTTATTATTTATTTATTACACCCTAAGGTTGACCAATGCCATTGAGAAATCCAAGTTTATTTAAAACATCAAAATATTTTTTAAAAACAATTCACATAACAATGTATAAAATTTAAACATTAAAAGACTAGCTTTCGCTTCTGTTTTGAAGCCTCATTCAGGCAAACTGACACGCCGCATTTCATTCTGAAGTTCTGAGTTAACAATGTGGTAGTTGGTTGTTATCCAATGATTTGTTACACACCTTAGGGTGTAATAAATAAATAATACATATATATATATATATATATATATATATATATATATATATATATATATATATATATATATATATATATATATATATATATTACACTTCACCACCGCTCACTATTCAAGGAGAAAAGAAATCAATATATAACAAATCAAAGAATAAAAAGAAAAATCTAAAAGTCCCACCTACCAAATATTTCTTAGGTAGGCACAGACTGAGCTTTAAAGAAATCGAGATCAAATTTGGCAGGAAACACAGAATATGAGAGAAAGTTCCACAAAACATGAGCGGCTGGAAAGTAAGAAGCACCACAGCGGACAAGCCTGGAATTGCCTATGTCCACGCAAAATTGATGAGCGGACATTGCACCCCTTTTGCTGCAAGGACGCCGTAAAGGTGGAGGTATACGAGTGGACAGCTCCCTCGAGAATTTCCTGCTGTAGTACCTATAGAAAAGAGACAAGATACAAACGTCACGTGGCCAAGATAAAGGGTCAAGTGAATCAGAAAGGGCGGAGGAATTTATATGTCTTTTAACCTTTGACTCGACCCTGTCCAAAAGACGGGTGAAACGTGAACCATCTCAGATATGAGAGCAATGCTCTATATTAGGGCAGATGTAAAATTGGAGTAACTGCGAAAGTGGAAAAAATTCTTGCAGTCTAAACAGAACTTCCAGCTTCATTGAGACCGCCCTAACAACCACCGTAATGTGAGGTTTCCAAAACATTTTTTTGTTTATGGGATGGTCAAGGATGCTTAAATTGTCAACATGAGAGACGGGAGAACCATCGAAAGAAATAGTAAAGATAGGATCTGTCTTTGAGAGGGAGATTTCAAGAAATTGAGTTTTTGAAGAGTTGAATTTCACATGGTTGAGACGTCCCCACTAGTAAATTCTATCCAGATCTGCAAGAATGTTATCGGAAAGATGAAGACGGGAGGCAACTCTAGATGCAAAGAAAGGAGCAGATTTGAAATGAGTAGAAGAATGTAGGGTTGAGTCATCAGCATATAAATGGATTGGGTTAGGTGAGCAGTTGAGATCATTAATGAAAAGTAGGAATTGAGTAGGAGACAAGACTGTACCCTGAGGAACACCAATATTGACAGGAAAGGAAAAAGAAGTTGTTCCATCAACAGCAACCGAAATGGAATATTTAGAAAGGGAGCTAGACATAAGTAAGCAAAGAGAAGAAGAAAACCCAAAGGAGCGGAGCTTGGAAAGCAGTAATAAATACCATAAACGGTCAAATTCCTTAGATATGTCAAGCTCCACCACACAAGTCTCCCCATGGTCCGTAAGAGTAGAAGGTTTTAAATCTGTGAAATATGAAAGCATATCACCAGTAGACCTCGAACTTCGAAAGTCATACTAATGATCAGAAAGAAGGGAATGGGATTCCAGATAATCTAAGGCTTGAGAGTTAAGATGGGTTTCAAAGATCTTACACAGAATACAAATGAGAACTATAGGGAGATAGTTAGTAGAATCAGAAAGGCTAATTTTTTCAGAATAGGTTGGACTAATGCGCGTTTCCAACACTGAGGAGAAAGTATTAGTACTGAGGCTTAGAGAGAAAAGTTGAACGAAGGACGGAGACAGCTCAGAAGCATACTCCCTTAAGCATACTCCCTTAAAACTCATGGAGGAATGCCATCCTAGCCTCTTGACCTTCGTAACGTTCATAGATCTCAGAAGCTCATGCACCTGATCAAATGTAATCACAGATAATGGCAAGGGACATCTGAGAGGAGAAGTAGGAGGAGGATTACCGGAGTCGTTCAGGGTCGAATTAGAGGAAAAGAGGAGGCCTAAGAGATTAGCTTTTTAAGTTGGAGTGTTAACAACAGAACTATCAGAGCAAATAAGAGGAGGAAAGGAAGATTTACAGAAGTTGTTAAAGATGTTTTTGGCAAAAGGTCAGAAAGACTTATCAATAGGAGAGATTAAAAGTTGAGCACACATTCGTTTTGTGAAAGTCTGCTTTGCTCGACGAAGAATATCCCTGCAACAATTACGATCTGAATGAAAATTAGCAACAGTGATAGTAGAAGGAGTGTTTTTCCACTCTCAATATGCGGTGTCTCTAGCCTGAATGGCACGAGAGCAGGCGTGATCGAACCATGGATTTTGATGAGAGAAAGATTTAGATGAAGAAGGAATGAACAGGCTTAGCCCATCAACGATTACAGCCCCAACCTTATCAGCAGAGACTGACACATTTTCAGAGACAAAGAAGTCCCTAGAGAGAGAGTTATCGTAGAAGCAACTCAAAGCTCCCTAGTCAGTTTCATCAAAGTGCTAGAAGATGCGCTTAGGGCAGGGTGGAGCAGTTGAAGAGAAAGCATAGAAATTAAGACAATTAGATTGTGATCAGAATTACATATAAATAATTTAAAAGTTTAAAATATTTACAATCGGAAAATATTTTAAACGGAATCATTTATTAATATGGGAAAATATTCGTATTGCTGTCCAGGTACGAAAGTACAGAAAAGATAAAATGAAGGATATAAAGATGTCAATAGTTTAGATAAGGTCTATAAACAACATGATATATATTATTTGAAACATAAAACTAGGAAAGATGAAAGCAGCAGATGATTTATTAGGAAGACAAGCTAGTGAAATTCTGCTCTTGATTGTAATGAATCGTATTATGCATGAAACGATGAGAAATTAGTAACAGTTGTTATGGGAATTAAATGAAGATATGGAATTTGTTTATCCAAAAACGTAAAAATTAGCTTAAGAAAGTGAGGTGAGATAAATTTTAAGAAATATAATATAATAAACTGGATTTCGAGGATAAACGACTTGGTCCTAAAAACTGGATTATCTTCTAAAATATTTACAGGTTTGTTAAATCGTCAGAATGTATATACACTGCATTGACGATCAGTTGCAAGCTGATTAGTATATGTGCAGAAATATAAAACTCAAAATAAAAATAGGAAATATCTATTTGCAGTTATAGAATTATTCTGTAAATACGCTTTTGATATTCCTATTAAAAAGAAAACTGGAAATGATATTGAAAAAGCATTTCAAAATGTATCTAAGGAAAGAATTCTTAGAAAAATTCATACATATAAAATACCTGAATTCATAAATAAACCAACTCAAGAACTATTCAAAATGCATAGAATATATTGGCTCGCTAAGGAGAATGAGAAGAAAGCTCAAGTAGTAGAAAGATTTAAGAAAATTCTAAAATCTAAAATGTGGGAATATACCAACAAAATCAAAGCAAAGAAATGGATTGATGTTCTTCGAAACTTAGTTAAAAATTATAATGAAAGTTATCACTGAAGTTTTAAAATGACTCCTGAACAATGATCTCTCGTGAAGATTAGCAAATTTTTGTATGGAAATTTATTTCCTCCCACTACGACTAAACTTTGGGTATCGAAATTTAAAAAGGCGATAGGGTAAGAATTAGCAGAAAATACAAATATTTTAGAAAAGGTTATCTTCCAAATTTAAAGAAGAAATATTTATTATAGCTGAAGTATTGAAAACATATCCTGTAACTTAAATTATCAGAGACATAAATAATGAATAAATTTGAGGTTGGGTAAAATATTAAAAAGAAATAAAAGAAAAATATTGGTTAAATTGAAAGGATACAACACAACATCTTGGATAAATAAAAAAGACATAAAAGAAATCTAGAACGCAAAACAGCTTTCAATTTGCTGTTTGTGAAACAGATATCCAATGTAAAACAGAACGCGAAACGTCTTCCTATTTCCTGTTTAACTGTTTGCTGCTTAGCTGCTTTTTCTCCTATAATAAATAGCATATGTTAAATGCAGAACAAAAATCCAACTTAGTAAATATTAGACAGAAACTTCAGAAAAGATTTATAGATGATAATTTGAGTGTGAGATTTCTATCAAGAAAACATTAAACCACTTCAATCTTCAATCGAATTGATTAAGGGTAAAACTATGCATTAAAGTCAGTTTGCCATAACTACAAGTAGAACTCCTTTAGCTATTGAAGATGAACCTTCTTCTCCTAATACATCTATGCATGATACGTTGAACTTAGGAAAGATATTTGATAAGTATTTGAAAACAATATCGCTTAAAAATAAAAATGACTATGCCTTTGGTATTAAACCGACTGAAGGAGGTATTGATTTTAAATTTGGTAATGAAATTGTTAAATTTTATGGTAATAATTTTATTATTTATGGCAAACCATACATCGGTACGGTAGGTTTATGAAACTTCTAACCTTGAAAAATCCTGGAGATGTTAATACAATTGATTACGAAGCTTATAAGAAAATATTGATTCAAACCAAAGCTTTTCTAAAAGATGATGTAGCTGTTAAATCCAATAGTAAAAAAAATATGAAATGTTTATTAAGCCAATATAAAATGAATTTAAATTGATTGATGAATTTAAGAAAAAAACATTAAAAGTACGTCAGAGAGCAAGAAACCCTCCAAGAAAAAGCATATGAGGTACAGGATTTAAATTTTTAACTTCAGATCCTAATGAACTGGTTATAAGACATAGAAAATTATTTTCAGAAATTAAATCGGGTAACACAAACATAATTAATGGGTTACAAACTATAAATGACAATATGTTAAGTTTATATATATATATATATATATATATATATATATATATATATATATATATATATATATATATATATATATATATATATATATATATATATATATATATATATATTTATTTTTTACAGATCACCACCACCACACACGGGCAGAGCCCTTTTCAAGGAGAGTGCACACACAAAATGAAGAAAACTGACTCAAACACAGACCTAACGCACATCCCTCAGGTTGGCACAGACGGAAGCCTTGAAGAGCGGAAGATGAAATACAGGAGGAAAAATAGATAATTGTAGAGAATTCCACAGAGCAGAGGTGGCTGTAAACAAGGAGGCACCAAAACGGGCTATCCTGGGGTTTTCTACTCCACACAAAATTCATGCGAAAGAAAGACACCCCTTGTGCAACGAAGACGACGCAACAGTGGAGTAATGTGAGAGGCCAATTCCCCTGAGCACCTGCCATTGTAGTACCTATAGAAAAAGGGATAGTGCGCCAACGTCACGTCGCAGAGATGAGGGTCAAGAGCGTTTGAAAGTAGGTTACAGTTTATTAATCTTTTAGTTTTAGACTCAACCCTATCCAGAGAAGAGGAGGAGTTGGAGCCCCTTCAAATGTGATAACAGTACTCCATGCAAGGGCGAATAAGACCCTTATATATTTGGAGTAACTGCTCAGAAGGAAAAAAAATTCTCAACCTAAACAGAGTTCCCAATTTCTTAGAGGTCGCTTTAGCAACCATTATGAAATGTGGTTTCCAAGATAGATTATTAATTATGTTTAGATCAAGAATGTTAATGTTATTTACAGGTGAGAAGGGAGAGCCATCGGAAAAGGATAGAAAAGTTGGGAAGTGTTTTTGAAAGGGAGATGTGAAGAAGTTGTGTTTTTAAAGAGATGAATTTCACAAGGTTGCTATGACCCCACCGGGAAATCCCACCCAGATCTGCAAGAATAGTATTGGAAAGTTGTAGGCAAGAAGCAACTCTAGAAGCAAAAGAAGGAGCAGATTTGAAATGAGTATAAAAATGTAGAGTTAAATCATCAGCATAAGAGTGAACAGAGTTAGAAGTCCAGCTGAGAAAATCGTTAATGAAAAGTAAGAATAGAGTTGGAGATAAGACAGAGCCCTGAGAAACACTCCAGTTGACAGAAAAATAGGAAGAGATCGCTCCATCTACAAGTGCCGAGATAGAACGATCCGAGAGAAAACTTGACAAGAGTAAGCAAAGGGAAAGAGAAAACCCAGAGGAAGGGAGATTGGAGATCAGTGACTTATGCCTTACCCGGTAGAAAGCCTTGAATATGTCAAGCGCCACCACGCAAGATTCCCCGAAGTCCCTAAGGGCAGAAGACCATAGATCAGTAAGATAGGAAAGTATATCACTAGTAGACTTCGAGCGTCGAAAGCCATACTGGTGATCTGAGAGAAGAGAATGAGAATACAATGATCCAGGAAATGAGGTTTTTTTTTTTTTTTTTTTTTTTTTTTTTGCACATCAATACCGCTCACGGGCAAAACCTTATTCAAGGAAGGAGATAAAAGAGATAAAACAACCCACAAGCCCCCCTCAACACAAATTTCGTAGGTGAGCACAAACGTGGGACTTAAAGGAATGGAAATTAAATTCAGCAGGAAACACAGAAGATGGGAGAGAATTCCACAAAACAGAGGTGGCTGGAAAGAAGGAGGCACCACAGCGAATAAGCCTGGAGTTGCCAATGTCTACTCAAAATTTATTTGCAGACAATGCATCCCTTGTGCTACGAGTACGCCGTAAAGGTGGAAGTATGCGAGTGGACAGTTCCCTCGAGCATTTGCCGTTGTAGTACCAATAGAAAAGAGATAGGGCACCAACGTCACGTTGCATAGATAAAGGGTCAAGTGAATTTTTAAGAGCAGAACAGTTTAAAGTCTTTTATTCTTTGACTTAATCCTATCCAAAAGACTGGTGAAAACTGAGCCACCTCAGATATGAAAGGAGTATTCCGTACAAGGGTGGATGAGACCCTTGAATAATTGAAGTAACTGTGAAGAAGGAAAAAATTCTCGTAGCCTAAGCAGAACTACCAGCTTCTTTGAGGCCGCCCTAGCAACCATTGGGATGTGAGGTTTCCAAGACATTTTTTTTGTTTATGTAAAAGCCAAGTATATTTATATTGTCAACAGGAGAGACGGGAGAACAGTTAAAAGAAATAGAAAAGTTAGGTGTCTTTGAGAGGGAGATTTCTAGAAGTTGAGTTTTTAAAGAGTTGAATTTCACAGGGTTGAGACGACCCCACTGGGAAATTCTATATCTGCAAGAATGGAATCGGAAAGATGGACGAGAGACAACTCTAGATGCAAAGGAGGGAGCAGATTTAAAATGAGTAGAAGAATGGAGGGTCGAGTTATCGGCATATGAATGGATTGGGTTAGACGAGCAACTGAGAAGATCATTAATGAAAAGAATGAATAGAATAGTAGACAAGACAGAGCCCTGAGGAACACCACTACTGACAGAGAAGGGATAAGAAGTCGCACCACCAAGAATAGCCAAAATGGAACGATTAGAAAGAAAGCTAGACATAAGTAAGTAAAGAGGAGGGGAGCTTGGAGAGCAGTAGATCTCAGGCTACGAAAGCCATACTGATGATCAGAAAGAAGAGAGTGAGATTCCAAATGATCTAAGAAATAAGAGTTGAGAAAGTTTTCAAAGATCTTAGACAGAATACAGGTGAGGGCTATAGGGTGATAGTTAGAAGGATCATAGTGGCTACCTTTTTTTTCGGAATAGGTTGGACTAATGCGCGCTTCCAACACTAAAGAAAAGTACTAGCATTGAGGCACAGAGGGAAAAGTTGAACGAGGGATGGAGCTAGCTAAGAGGCACACTCCTTTAAAACTCGGTGAGAAATAGCATTCGGGCTGCTTGCCTACCTAACGTTCATAGATTTCAGAAGCCCATGCACCTTATCAAATGTAGTCACAGGTAGAGGCATGGGACATCTTATGGGGAGAAGGAGCAGGAGGAGGGTTGCCGGAGTCGTCCAGAGGTGAATTAGAAGAAAACTGGAGGCCGAAGAGATTAGCCTTTTCAGTCGGAGTGTTATCAACAGAACCATCAGAGCGGATAAGAGGAGGATAGGAGGATTTACATAAGTTGTTAGAGATGTTTTTTGCAAGAGGCCAGAAAGATTTATTAGAAGGAGAATTTAGGAGCTCAGAACACCTTCATTTAGTGAAAGCCTGCATTGTTCGTCGAAGAATATCCCTACAATGATTCCAAGCTGAATGAAAATTAGCAAAAGTGATAGGAGAAGGAGGAGTTTTTCCACTCTCGATACGAGATGTCTCTAGCATGAATTGAGGAGTTGAGGAGAGTCTCAAAATTTTTAGACAGAACACAATTGAGATCTATAGGTTGATAGTTAGAAGGGT
>SEYY01023376.1:15000-20000 GCA_009176605.1 Armadillidium nasatum
CATAAGGGGAGTACCAGTGGCAATGACAGCTGGCACTGAGGGTTGAGGGGAGTGCCATTGTCAGCGAAGCTGACACTGAGGGTAAGGCAATATCAGGCACCATATCCAACAACATCTGGCAACATCCGATGACTTATTGGCTACATCCGGATACATCCGTGAGCCAATCAGGAAGCAGGTACTCTCTGTGATGACGTCACCTGGGCATGCGCAAACACACACACACCTTACCCTGTAACACTATGCTAGCACTTTCTAGCTTTTCTAGCACTTTTAACATTGTCTAGCACTCTCTAGCACGTGGCATCCATGCTAGGCCATGCATCCCACTCGCCATGAGGGGAGTGCCAGTGTCAGTGAAACTGGCACTGAGGGTAAGATGACATACGATACTTCATTGGCTACATCAGGATAAATCCGTGAACCAATTAGGATTCAGGGCACTCTCGGTAATGACGTCACCTACGCATGCGCAAACACATGTACCTTAACCTGTGACGTAATAACACTGGCTATCATGAGACTATGACGTCCTTCGACCTCTATATTGAATTTCTTGAACACGTGGCTTTTATTTCCGTAGATTTTCTCTTGATCGCGTCAATTCTGTCAATCATTTTGATCACATGGTTTCCGACATCTTGGATTTATGTCATTTATTTTGAATTTTCCTAACACGTGGATTTCATATCCATACATTTTATTCAACTATTTTGAATTTGATTTGTCAGTTATTTTTTTCATTGGTCATGTGATTTCCGTGTGAGTGCATGCGTGTATACACACATGCACATTCATACTTTTTACTCATCACGTCATCAATATCACGTGACTTTACTTTCGAAGGAATTTAAAAATGCAGATTCCGGCTGACTCTCAGGTCCATAGAAGCTGGGATTGCCCTTTCGCGGGCGAGGGCGGGACAGCCGAAGCGGAATAACGTAGTGTATTCGTAACGTAATAACGTATTCGTCGGACGCGCGGAATAATGCAACGCAGCGTGCGAACGCATGCATAAACATTCATGACGTCATTATCACGTGACATTTTATTTTTAGAAGAATATTTACCACTTTCAAATACGAATGTAGAAATATTATGACGTCAGGCCATAAATTTTTGCAACTTCATACCTTTTCTTTATTTATTAGCATTCAAGTCCTGACTTGATACTTTTTTATTTATCTTCAACAATCATCTCTGGGGATTTTTTCTAATTTTTTTCTTTTTTTTTTTCTCTTTTTCATTTTCCTTTGTTTTTTGCTTTTTATTTATTTTTTCTTATTTTTTTTTATTTTCTTTTGTTTCTTTTATATAAAATTTATTTGAACATTTTTATTCCTTCACTTAGTAAAATACTTAAACATGAAAATGTGATAATAACACACACACACATATATTCATTCTCGTGTATGCGTACAAACATCCACGTTCAGCGTGAATAAAACATGATATATCAAGAATTTAAAGAGGAAATGTAAACACGTCTTTAATGTTATTTCATTTATTACGCAATTACTAACAATATAATCATTCACATACAAATTTTTAATATTAAATATATTTATAATCTTATTAAAAGATACTTTTTTAAAACATTTTATAAAATAAATACAATATAATCCAACAAGCTAGAGTTAAGCGGTTGTAAGGGAAAACACAATGTCTTTACATGGTGAATATTATTATATTTTAAAAAGCAAATTACATAATGATGACAATATAAATTCCAAATTTAATGAATCCATAAAACAAACATCATTATTTTTATTTTTATGAACGGAAATCCAATGTTCATCGCTCAAAAAAATCGAGGAGACGTATTGAAAATAAGCCCTGAATCTATTTCCTATTTCACTGAGACGAGTTCATCTTAAGCAAACACGCCTTAAATTCTCTTTTTCATTTTTAAAACGTTCATTTCTTTAAACAATACACGGTCAATCTCGATAAGCTGAGGATATATATATATATATATATATATATATTATATATATATATATATATATATATATATATATATATATATATATATATATATATATATATATATATATATATTATATATATATATATATATATATATATATATATATATATATATATATATATATATATATATATATATATATATATATAGACAGAGATAGGAGAGGCCAATACTTTGTTAAAAGTTAAACTTAGTTTCAGTGTCCCTTTTCTTACAATGTTGAGATGAAAAGAATTACACGCTGAAAGATCGGATGTGAGATCATATGCATACAAGTTCCTATTTTCAACATATGAATTCAAATCAATGCCTGTCCCCTCATCAACACAAGTTTTAGTATTCGAAATTAAATCGTAGAAAGGTCACGAACATAATGAATGCATTCTATTGTATAACATCTCATAACTTTGTCAGTATGGTTGACCGTTTACATGTAAACTGATGGCTCTAAGTCCAAAATGTGTAAACCTGAATGGAGATTTTTTATAACTTCCTGAGTACGCATCATGCTCTACAATTCCAATTATTACATTCTGTGAAAGACTACCATTGACTATATTCGAAATATTAATATTTGATAATCCTTGTGTGAAATTAAAAATTTTAGTCTCAATTCTTCTTATAGGATATTTTGCGGTAGTCTCAAGAAGAGATTTCTCAATCTCTAAATGTTTCTGTGGAGCTAATTTTACTTTTCTTACATATAAATAAGCATCTAATAACTGAAATGTAGGTTTTGGTGCCACTGTTGTAGCATTTGCGGCACTCAATACACCAAGTGCAAATGGTGCGTTTGCTCTTACGAACCGTACACGTGTATCTACAGAAGGTAGTATAAGCCTTTCTTGTGAGAATATATCCCCATTTATTCTACCATAATATTCATATGTATTATTTTGGGATTTAAAACACCTACTCTGATGTTTTTCAATGTCTTTGAAACTGTAAAACCCACACGATTGTAAGTGAGATTGTTTCGCATCGTCTGAGTAATTTAATAAGTGTTCAATATAACTCCTGTAGGGATAACTTGCAGCTGATGCTCCTAAAGATGTTTCATTTAAAAATATTTCAATCATGCTAAAGCACGTGTATAGGAAATTTGTTTCATTATACACGAGGTGATCATCGGGACTTGGGAAGGTCTGAACCACCATCAGCGTTTACTAACTTTACTTTTAAATATAAAAATACATTCGATGAGTCAAGGTATTGATCTAAAGTCCCCGGTACGTTAAATTCTAAAAGGTACATCTGGTGTTCGTAATAGAGTGTACAGGGTTAATACTGATAAAGCTGGTTTCACCTACACTGGTCTGTGTAGGGTTCACAGAAAAGAGATCTAACTCTGTTTTGCAACAGTCGGGACTTTGAGGGATGAAGGAAGTGCACCTTGTTTCTACGAGAACTAAACGAATAATGAATCATGACAATATTGTCATTGGTCTTATATATTTACTAATTCTAAGATGAGCTCTTACCTAAAAGTCAAATACAACAATTTCTTTTTTCATTACTCTACATTTTACATTCTTCTTTTTTTTCTTCTTCCATTTTATCACCTTATTACTAACACCAGTTCCAATGAGCTTTCGACGTATTTTTCGTTTAGCATCATCTAACATTTCATCACAGATATCAGCAATACGGCGTTTTAAGGCTTCACGTGGGATAACTCCTCTTACAATATCGCGTAGTGTGTTTACTCCTGTCATTGCAACTTTTTTAGCGAGATATTTTTCACCGGACTTAAATATTTGGCAATGCACATCTCATCATTTTGCGAAAACCCTCCGAGGCCATACTCTCTCTGCATTCTTGTTCCACAAAAGACTCTTTCCCTCTCCATTATTATTTCTTTCTTCTTCTTCTTCTTCTTCTTCTTCTTCTTCTTCTTCTTCTTCTTCTTCTTCTTCTTCTTATTATTATTATTATTATTATTATTATTATTATTATTATTATTATTATTATTATTATTATTATTATTATTATTATTATTATTATTATTATTATTATTATTATTATTATTATTATTATTATTATTATTATTATTATTATTATTATTATTATTATTAGCTTTTTTCTGATATGTACTTTGCACAATGCAGTACCGTCTGTGAATGGAAATGGTTCACCTTCAACATCTCTTATATAAATACGTACAGAGTTCAGATACGATTTACTTAATGGTAAATAATGTACTGTGGGAAAGGTGATGACTTTCCCTCCTGGAGGGATATGAATCTACTCTTAGTACAGAAGTGGGGCTTTTGTATTTCCAACATACTGATGATCGACAATATCTGTGTATATGTACGCCATTCCGGATTCTCTAACAATTTTGAAGGAATACACACTAACTGAATAGAGTTTGCAACCTCTACTTTTACAACATCTTGTTCTAAGTATTCTTCAATAGTAGGGATGTATCTCATTAAATTACGTAGAGGAGAATCAGTTACTGAATTAAGTTGTATTGATTCGCCTATTGGTGAGTCAGGGAGGTAAATACACTTACGAAATCAGTTAGAGCGTTGGAAAATAAAAGATCTTCTATCTTTCAAATTCGCATGTATTACAAATCTTAAAATAATGAGCTCATCATAATCTTCATTTAGGGCTTTATTAGTTTGAAAAAATAAATCTCTACATATTCGACTCAGTAAAAAATCTACTATTTAAGTATATAAAACAGATCGGGAAGAGACTTGTATAGACATTTCTTTACATAAAACTCTTCCCAATAAAAATTAACATCTTTGCGCTTTACAGAACATTTTATATTTTACTTTTACATTTTATATTTTCAGTATATTGTTAACGAATTTAGCGCTTTTGAAAATCACGTAAGCTACAGGATTTGAAGTTACATTTTCAATATTCACGTCTAAAATCAATTAGCATAATCCTATCTCATACATTTCTCTTTCGAGCTGTATAGGAAATATTAATTCAGCAGTAAAGTCTGAAACTTTATAATCAGAATGTAAGTCCATAGATGCCAAAGACG
>SEYY01023376.1:25000-35000 GCA_009176605.1 Armadillidium nasatum
ATCGAAAGCCTTCGATAGGGTCTGGCACAAAGCTTTGATCTCTAAACTTCCCTCTTTCGGTATCAATCCTTCTCTCTGTGATCTTCTCTCTAATTTCCTTTCCGGTCGTTCTATAGCAGGTGTTGTAGACGGCCACCGTTCTTACTTTAAATCTATTATTAGTGGTGTTCCTCAGGGTTCTGTTATATTTCCAACACTTTTTCTACTTTTCATTAATGACCTTCTCTCTATTACTTCATCTCCTATCCACTCCTATGATGATGACTCCACCCTTCATTATTCCTTCCAGTTTGAAAAACTTCCCACCCAACAGCAGTTGATAGACTCGAGAAGGGTAGCCTTGAAGCAACTAACCTCTGATCTTTCTCGTATTTCTAATTGGGGTAGAGAAAACATGGTTGTTTTCAATGCCTCAAAAACTCAATTCCTTCATCTTTCCACTCAACACAATCTTCCACACAACTATGATATCTTCTTCGAAAACACACAACTCAAGCCTTCATCTGTTCTTAATATTCTTGGTGTTTTCTTTTCTCGTGATCTTTCTTGAAAAGATTACATTACTTCTCTTTCTAAACAAGCTTCTAAGAGGTTGGGTGTTCTGAGGCGCCTTCAGAATTACTTCACGCCACCCTAGATGCTTTCTCTGTATAGGGGTGTAGTTCGCCTCTGTATGGAGTATGCTTCGCACATCTGGGGTGGTTCCACACATACAGCTCTCCTTGAGAAGGTGGAGTCTAGGGCATTTCGTCTCATCAACTCTCCTGCTCTTACTAACTCTCTTCAATCTCTTTCTACCCGTCGAATTGTTTTGTCACTCTCTCTTTACTTTCACTATTACAACGGAAACTGCTCTTCTGAACTTTCTCATCACACACCTCCTCCATTGAGAAGAGCTCGTCCGACACGCCTTTCTACACAGTCTCATCCTTTCTCTGTCCAATTCTCCGACCCCAGACTTAACCTCTATGCTCAATCTTACATATACTCTACCGGTAAAGTCTGGAACACACTCCCTTTATCTGTCTTCCCGAGTTCCTTTGACTTGCATACTTTCAAACGCCGTGTATCTGGAAATGTCGGCCACCATCGACCAGGTTAGATCTTTCCCAACTCCGGTGGAATTTGGTAGGCCTCTCGCCTTTGCCCACCGGAGGAGATTTAAAAAAAAATACCAAATCCCCCTCCCCATTCAGTTTCGTTTCTGCTAATGCTAGAATGTCCAACCTCCTTATAATCCATCACAACCCCCTCTTCTTCCCTCTTTTCTTCTTTGTTCACCCCCCTTACATTTAGAGTCCCCACTTTTAATACCTCTGAACCCTCCTTCCTTCCAGACATCTTCACAATTTATATTCAATCACTCCCGAACTGTGAGGTTTACTGTGTGACCCAATACCTAAGGATACCACCAGTTCCTAGAGGCTACCACCCCTAAGCTAACTAAACCACCCCAAACTCCCACCCCAACTCACTCTCCCAATCAACCATGAATCTCCCCTATTCCCAATATTTAAAAATATTTAAAAATTTCACAATTATCACAGTAAAAATGAAAAATTAATAAGACTATTTATATTTACAAGAAAAAGTAAAAAAAAAAAAAAAAAAATTATATATATATATATATATATATATATATATATATATATATATATATATATATATATATATATATATATATATATATATATATATATATATATATATATATATATATATATATATATATATATATATATATATAAGGAGGAAAATGAAAAAATGAGAGCGAATGGAAAATGATATAATGGTTTGTTGTTTTTCGCTCCTCAGGAATGAAATCGTGGAGTTGAAAGGCGTCGAATCCGATCCACTAAACCAAATATACTTTCGAATAAGTGTCTGAAAGCTTTTGTGTTTGCTTTCGCTTAAGTGTTGCAATTAAAAGGCGCCCGCAAATGAGATACCTTAGAATTGAGAGCCGCAACACAACTATCATCTTAATTGAAAATACACACACATCCACAATTTTCCTTTTTCATAATTATTATTATTATTATTATTATTATTATTATATTATTATTATTATTATTATTTTATTAATATTATTATTATTTAACCCCTTGTCTCAATCCTCATTTATTTAATAATGCAATAAAAATAGAAATAATTAAAAATTTATTCGTTATTTTTATAGTAGGAATTATTTTTATTTTATTATTATACTTTATGTAATTATTATTATTATTATTATTATTATTATTATTATTATTATTATTATTATTATTATTATTATTATTGTTATTATTATTATTATTATTATTATTATTATAATTATTATTAGTATATTATTATTATTATTATTATTATTATTATTATTATTATTATTATTATATTATTATTATTATTATTATTATTATTATTATTATTATTATTATTATTATTATTATTATTATTATTATTATTATTAGAAATTTATAGAAGTAATTAGAGTAAACTTTATCTCAGAAATAGAAGATGAAATCATCATCATTTTAACAATTAAAGAGTATGAAATATATTAGTAAATATAATATTAATGTTTGTATAAAAATTAAATTGATAGCTTGGATAGTAAATTCTATTTTCTTCACACATTACCACTGCTCACGGACCAAATTCTTTTCTAGGAGAGGCAGAAATAAAAAATAAAAGATAAACCCACCCAATACCGACTATCGCAAATCTCTTAGGTATGCGTAGACAGACGCCTTAAAGAGAGGAAGATTAAATACAGCAGGAAATAGAGATGATTGCATAGAGTTCCACAGAACAGAAGTGACTGAAAGAAGGAGACACCACAGCGGACAAGCTAACCATATTCACGCGAAAGTATGACCCCCCCTTAGTGCGGCGAGGGCGACGCAATGGTGGTGGAATATGAGAGGTCAGTTTCCTCGAACAACCGCCGTTGTAGTACCTATTGAAAAGAAACAATGCTCCAACTTCACGTCGCAGAGACAGAGGGTCAAGTGAGTTTAAAAGGAGCAGACATTTTATCCAAGACCAGAGAGCCTTCGACGGAGATAGGAAACTTGGGAGGTGTTATCGACAGGGAGATGTAAAGAAGTTGAGTTCTTAAAAAGTTGAATATGATCCCACTGGAAAATCCCATCCAGATCGGCAAGAATATAATCAGAAAGTTGGAGACGAGAAGCAACTCTAGAAGCAAAGGAGGGAGAAGATTTGAAATGAGAGGAAGAATGGAGAGTTGAGTCATCGGCATAAGAATGAACAGAGTTTGACTTGGAGCTTAGAAGTTCTTTGATGAAAAGAAATGAAGTTGAATAAAAAACAGAACCCTGTGGAACACCACAATTGATAAAAAAAAAAAAAAAGGAGGACGAGGTCCCTCTATTGAGAAGTCCGATATGGAACGATCAGAGAGAGAACTAGACATAAGAGCAAAGACCTGGAGGAAAAACAAAGAAAGCGAATTTGGAGAGTAGTGACGCATGCCACACCCTGTCAAAAGCCTTGGAAATGTCAATCGCCACCATAATCTTCATAATCCCTAACAGCAGAAAACCATAAATAGTAAGATTAGAAAGTATGTCACCAGAAGACTCCGAACGTTGAAAGTCATACTGAAGATCTGAAAGAAGGGACTAAGACTCCAGATGATCCAGGAAATGAGAGTTAAGGGGAGTTTCAAAAATTTTAGATAGAACACAAGTGAGAGCTATAGGTCGATAATTAGAAGGTTCAGAGCGACTTCCTTTATTCGGGATCTGTTGAACATATGCGTGCTTCCAGCATTGAGGAAAAGTATTAGCATTTAGGCAAAGAGAAAAAGAGTTGAACAACGATAGATTCCAGTTCAGGCGCACACTTCCTCAAAACACGAGGAGGAATGCCATCCCGGCAGCTGGGCTTCCTTACTTTAATAGTTTTCAGGATCCCATGGACCTATTCATGTGAAATCACATGTAATGAAATGAAATATTTGAAAGGAGAAGGAGTAGGAGGAGGGGAGTCGGAATCGTTGATTGCTGAATATTAGGAAGAATAGATGCCGAAGAGATTTTCCTTTTGAGAAGGAGTATTCGCAACAGAGCCGTCAGGACGAATTAGAGAAGGAAAGGCAGATTTACAGAAGTTATTAGAGATGAGGACATCGTCATTTGGATGAGAAGAAGTAACAGTCTCGTGAGAAGTAGTAAGGTATTCAAAAATAACTGGAAAATATGTTCTATTAGGGGAGCAGTAGCAGAAACACAATGTAAAAGTAGTAACAGGAAGATAGATTTTGAGCCATTAATTAAGCATCGAAATTAGGAGATTCAAGATACGTGATATAGGATTGTTAATGTTTATATAGGCACAGACTCCATCATTTAGTTGGAAATTGTGAAAAAAGTTTTAGTTGGAGTCATTGAGGTTGTTAGTAAATGAATCCCTCTCCAACTGAGTCTGAGGCAAAAGCAAAACGTTATGATGAGAATCAGAGAGGTGGTACTCCACGGATTTGATATTAGCACGGAGGGCATGGACGGTGGCGGAAGCCAATAGAAAGACTCAGTCTACACCATCCCCCACATCCTCTCAGTCTAGTCTTTCAAAGAAACATACACACACCCAAACAAATACATACATCCTAACACACACTCAGACACACACACTCCAGCACACGTAGGTTCATACTCTCGCAATAAAGCAAAATTAAAACAGAAAGTAAAAACAAAACAAAAGGAACTTCACATCATCTACATTAAGCATTTAATAATAAAAAAGAAATAAAAAAATAAAAAATTTAAATAAATGAACCAACAAATATGTTTATAATAAAATAAAACTATTTAAATTCCTGCTTGTAAAAATTTGTCGAAAACTAGAATTTTCCTTCCCCTAGAGTTCCATAGCCTGAATAATATGTTATTAAATATGCGAGCGCAGAAATAAAAACTATCACTTTTTTTAAAATAAAATTAACTACACTAATAAAACATAAGTTACAGCACAAATTAATACACAGGTTAATTAAAGTCCAAATTAAAATACAGAACACTTAAAACGACACAAACAAAGCTTCCTCACGCACTTCCACACTCGGTCGAGGCTATTTATAAACTATTACATGACATCTTGGCATATTAAGAAACAATTAATTGTAGTTATTGAGTGATAACTTGTTGCTAGCCTTATTTTTTTAACCAAGAATAGCTACTAAAATATATGTGAGCAATTCCTATTTCAATTTCTTCATTAAAGGAACTTGTCATGTTATTTGAGAATATATCTGAAAATAATTGAAAGATTAGAGGTCAGTTCCCCAAAGGAAAATCAGTAATATCCTCCCATTGGATATATAGATTATTTAATATATGATCCAGGGAAAATATTATCTTGTTAAATATATATTCCATTGAATTTATTATTAGAACTATTATTTAATATATGAACCTGGTTAATTAAACAATCCCGTGAAAAGTATAGTAAAATACGTACCGGTGGAAATAACAGCCTGTTACATGTATTATTCAATATAATGTTATTATTATTATTATTATTATTATTATTATTATTATTATTATTATTATTATTATTATTATTATAATTATTATTATTTGTTATTACTATTATTATAATTATTATCATCATTATATTATTATCATTATTGTTATTATTTTTACAGTTATTATTGTAGTTGCTGTTGCTATTAAAATTATTATTATTATTATTATTATTATTATTATTATTATTATTATTATTATTATTATTATTATTATTATTATTTAGTGATAATTTCCATAGTTATTATTACGGTTTCGTGTTAGTAGAAGCTGTACTTCAAAAGAGCAGGGTTTAGTTATTATGAAGGAGGTAGTCGCATTAATAGTAACATATTAATTAAATGCTCTTCCCCCATCCATTCAATTACTTTGTTATAATCTCTTTAATAATCATAGCAGCAGCAGCATTTCATATCCTAGACCTATCTGTTCAACTGAATTATCACGAATCGTTTTTAATACGATGCGACTAAGTTTTTCAAAACTCTCAAACAAACAAACATGCATACACACTTACAGACTTATATAATACACACATGCATACGTACATAAATAAACGAGTGCGCACCAACTCACACCCTAAACGTTAAATAAGTTTAGCATTACTAATATTACTTTTATTATTATTATTATTATTATTATTATTATTATTATTATTATTATTATTATTATTATTATTATTATTATTAATAATTTAAGCAGGAAATTATTTACCCCTAAATAATAAATGTATTTTAAACAAAAAAGTATGGAATATTCCTCATTTAAATATTTTAGTAAAGGGAATCAGGACCGTGTGTGGATGTGAAGGCTTTGAGCGTGTTTATGCTCATGCGACACACATTTCTACTTAGTCTCCTCTTTTCTCTGTCCAACTCTGACATGTCGGCCTCTAGCAACCAGGATAGATTCTTTCCAACTCCTGTGAAAATTTGCAGGCCTCTGGCCTTTGCCCACCGGAGGATATATATATTTATATATATATATATATATATATATATATATATATATATATATATATATATATATATATATATATATATATATATATATATATATATATATATATATATATATATATATATATATATATATATATATATATATATATATTAGAAGTGGACCGGATATCCGCATCCGCATCCGCATCATTTTTCCAATATCCGCATCCGCGGATATCCGCAATTGGATATCCGCAACCGCATCCGCATGCGCGGATAGTAAAAAATTACGTATCATGCAATCGATAAAAACTTTCAAAGGCAAAACTTTGTATTGAATGCAGAATCTCTTTCTGAGCGCCATACAGGCGACTATCTTGAAACTGTATTTGAAAAGATGCTGACAAAATGGAAGATTTCATTAAATGAAGTGCACTGCGTAGTCAGGGATTCGGGCACAAATACAAAAAAGCACTTTCTCTGGCAAGAGTGAAAAATGTAGATTGCTTTGCACACCAAACTCAGATAGTAGTTAAAAATTCCATTATGAGTCAAAAATGTGTATCCGATTTAATAACCAAATGTAGGTTAATTGCTACGCATTTCAATCACTCCGTTGTAGCCCAAAATGAGCTGAAGAAAATACAAACAAGATTAAATGTTCGTCCACTTTCTGTCATGCAAGATATTCAAACACGCTGGAATAGTAGTTTGCATATGCTTGAGAGGATGAGCGAAATTAATGAGGCCATTTGCCTTTATGCTTCAAGCAGTACAAAATTAAAGCCTCTAACAGATGACGAAAATGACATTTTAAATAATTGTATTAATATCCTTAAGCCTTTTGAAGAATTAACAAAGACTATAAGTTCAGCTGAATCATGTTTGTCAGATGTGATACCACTTTTTTCAACATTGAAAGTTGTGTTAACAAATGTTATTAAGTCTAAGGGAGTTTCAAGGATGACTGAAACATTAATGAAGGAGATAAACGACAGATTTGAAAACCTGGAAAATGATGATGCTTATACAATTGCAACCTTTTTAGATCCTAGGTACAAAATTTTTTAAACCACTTGTTTCTCAGAATGTTAAAATCAAATTAGGATGCTTATGCGATGAGATGATAGAAACAGCTAAAATAACGCCTTTCAAGAAAAAGCAAAAGCTGTCAGATTTCCAGCAGCAATGAAGAATCACAGTCAGAAGTGTCAAAGGATACAATATCGATTATTGAAAATTATCTGAAACTCCCACGTGTGGAGGTAGATAAAGACCAACTGGTTTGGTGGAGAGATAATTGCAAAAGTTTTCCTTTTCTTGTTGAGCTGGCAAGGACTTATTTAGCATGTCCTTCAACTAGTGTTGCTAGTGAGCGTCTTTTCCAGTGGAGCAGGCCTCATTTACGACGAAAAGCGAACCAAACTTTCACCTGAAAGAGCCCAAAAGCTTTTATTTCTAAAAAATAACTTACCAATTATTAACTTCAAATGGAATATGTGAAACTGTGAAGTGTGAAGGTAATACTGAATTACTGGCTATATATATATATATATATATATATATATATATATATATATATTATATATATATATATATATATATATATATATATATATATATATATATATATATATATATATATATACCTTTTTCCAAATGGGTGGAGGTTGGGGAAAGAGGTTGGTGGGGTGTTCAAGAGTTGGGTCCCCGTCCCACACCCTGGTAACATAGATTCTGGATATTATATTTAAAATTCCAAGAATCTATGGCAAAAACTCCTAAAAAATTAAACTATCCGCATCCGCATCCGCATCCGCATCTGCGGATATCCGCAATTGAATATCCGCAACCGCATCCGCATCCGAGGATAGTAAAAAATTACTATCCGGTCCACCTCTAATATATATATATATATATATATATATATATATATATATATATATATATATATATATATATATATATATATATATATATATATATATATATATATATATATATATATATATATATCCTATTGTTCTTGACCGAAAACTCAGATGTTTGAGAGTTTTGATTTCAAACCCTATACTGTTTCCTCATACTGTCTCTATCCTCAATTTTCGGCCAAAGTTAGTAGTTGTGCATACGTGCGCAACGATGTTGCTTGTTCTCCTGTCTCTAATTTGGAATTTTTCGTTTTTTTCACCTCATGGCTCAGGTTCTTGCCATTCTACGATTCAATTCATTTGTTCTGTTTATTTATCTCCTAATTCTACTGACTGTTCGAAATTCTTCGACTATTTAAACTCTAGAATAAACCACTTTCTCTCTTCTTCTCCTTTCTCTGAAATCATAATATAAGGTGATTTCAATTTTCAAACCCCAATGTTTTTCTGCTAGTTCTCATGATACATCTGGTGAACGTGCCTTCAGTTTTGCTATCCAAAAAGACCTTATGCAGTTGGTGCAGCTCTCTACTCGTATCCATGATCGTCTTGAAGATGAACCCAACATTTTAGACCTCTTTTTAACCATTAATCCTTCTCCTTATACTGTTAAACTCTATCCTCCTCTGAGTTTCTCATATCACCTTCTTATCTCTGAATCCTCTTCTATCTCTTCAAGCTTCCGCAGAAAAGACCATCATCTATTAAAAGGAAACGATTGTGGCATTTACGTGCCGGAAAGCTGATCGTGCTCGCGGTCGTTCTTCCTCGATTTCCTGTGAAATGATTATAGCTTCTGTGGGAGGGGTCCTTCGGAGTGTACAGAACGCATTACCGAGGTGATTCTTTCTGGCATGGTTTCGAACATTCCATTTTCTTTCCCTTTTACAAAACCTAACAAACCTTGGTTTAACTCTATTTGTTCTCACGCCAACCACTGCAGGGATGTTGCCTTCAAGTATTACCATCGTCTCCAAACTCCAGAAACTCACCCAACTTATATTTCATCCCGGAATCGTGCAAAATCTATTTTTCTTAACATTAAAGACTCTTTTCTAAGTAGAAAATGCATTAATCTTTCTAGTTCCACTTCTTCACGTTCTTTTTGCATTTTGTAAAAAATGTCAACTCTAACTTTGCTTCTTTATCTTTCCCTCCTTTAGTATCTTCCGACGGCACACCTGCTGTTTTACCTTCTTCTAAAACTGAACTCTTTGCTCAAACTTTTTATTCTAATTCAACCTTAGACGATTTAGAAACTATACCTCCTCCTTCAATCCCCTCCAACTCATTTTTTTTTTGCCTAAAATTATAATTTCTTCTAAAGATGTCATTTATGCTCTCTCTGAGCTTAATACTAAAAAGTCGTATGGTCCCGATGGTATTCCTCCTGTGGTTTTCAAAACTTGTGCTTCCGAACTTGCACCCTGCCTTGATAAACTATTTAGTCTTTTTCTCTCTACTTCAACCTTCACTTCTTGCTGGAAACGTGCGCTCATTCAGCCTGTGCCGAAGAAGGGTGACTTCTCTCAACACTCCAACTACTGTCCCATTTCTTTGACCTTCGTTCTCTCTAAAGTTTTCGAATCTATCC
>SEYY01023377.1:0-5000 GCA_009176605.1 Armadillidium nasatum
AATCTCCTCTGATGGTCAAAGTAGTCCTTTCCATTTCCACCAGAGTTCAGGAAATACCAGTGATCTGGTAGTTAATGGTGGATATGTCCCGATACACGGCGTTTATAGGTGTGTAAGTCAAAAGAAGTTGGAAAAACATACAAAGGGAGTGTGTCCCATACTTTAACAGTAGAGTACATGTAAGATTGAGCATAGAGGTTAAGTCTGAGGTCGGAGAGTTGGGTAGAGAAAGGAAGAGACTGTATAGAAGGTCGTGTCGCACAAGCTCTTCTCAATGGAGGAAGTATGCGACGTGAGAGTTCAAAAGTGCATTGTCCATTGTAATACCAATAGTATAGGAAGATGTAATATATAAGATATATATATTTACATAATATATATTAATATATATATTATATATATTATATTATATATATATATATATTTAACAAGGAATCTAGCACACATTCAATCTTCTTATTTTTATTCTTCGTAGGCTCTGATCTTCAGTGGATTTATGACTTAGAATATTTTTTTCTTAAAATGTCGTTTTTCAACTTCCAATGGTTTGTTGTTATCCTCAAAGATTCGCACTCAATAACAATAAATAATGTCTTAAATACGACGCTTTTTTTATTTATAAATGGAGATAGGTGCGATTGGATTTGAAATATTGTTATATGTATGAGAGCAAAATACATCATAGTATATATAATATATATATATATATATATATATATATATATATATATATATATATATATATATATATATATATATATATATATATATATATATATATATATATATATATATATATATATATATATATATATTATAATATATATATATATATATATATATAATATATATATATATATATAATTATATATATATATATATATATATATATATATATATATATATATATATATATTATATATATATATATATATATATATATATAATATATAATATTAATATATATATATTAACAGCTAATAGCAATTAGCATCCCTTATTTATTTTACATTTGAAAAGAATTCCTTTAAAGAAACGCTATTAATTAACTTACAAAAAGAAATATCTTTAATTAACCTTTGAATAAAATATAAAATTGATAGAATTTCTAAAATTCATCCTTTAATTAATTTAACTGAATAGAAAATGAAATTTTAATTAATTTAATTAAATTGAAAAATAAAGTAAACAATAGTTAATTTTAAATTAATTATTTAGATTCAAAATTTTGTTACAAAGATTCGAAGGGTTTTGTATTAAAAGGAATAAGATTTAGATATTTAAATATTTAAATATTTTGCAATATTTAAAATATAATATATAAAATAATATATAAAAAGAGAAGTTTATTTAGCTTATTAAAAATATATTAAACTGCATTGAGATCTGAAATGAATCAGACAAATATTTAAATAAAAAATTTAAGGAAAAAAAAAATATTTGGAAAATTTCAGAAAATATTTCAGAAAAATATTTAAATACAATAATATATAAAATGAAACAAATGAAACTATATATAATTCTATAGGAAAAATATTTAATTTAATGATTGGTAAATTGAAACCACAATTAATATCTTAGATACAAATTTAAAATGTCTTAAAATATGTCTACCATAAAATGAAAACCTAAATAATTCTATAGAAAAATATTTAAAAACAATAATACATAAAATGAAAACCTAAATAATTCTACAGAAAAATATTTAAATACAATAATACAAAAAATGAAAACCTAAATAATTTTTTAGAAAAATATTTAAATACAATAATACATAAAATGAAAACTTAAATATATTCTATAGAAAAATATTTAATACATTAATACTAAAGAAAACCTAAAAAAAAAAAAAAAAAAAAAAAAAAAAAAAAAAAAAAAAAAAAAAAAAAAAAAAAAAAAAAAAAAAAAAAAAATAAAAAAATACATAAAATTTTTTTAGAAAAATATTTAAATACTATAATACATAAAATGAAAACCTAAAATATTTTTTAGAAAAATATTTAATACAACAATACATAAAATGAAAACCTGTAATTCTTTAGAAAAACATTTCAATACAATGATACATAAACTGAAAGTATTCGAACATATTTAACCCTTTGAAACATTATCATTTAAAATTAAAATACAAAATCTTTGTGTATTATTGTAAATAAAAACAGGAGTGGACAGAAAATTAAATATAATACAATATAGTTTGTATTTTTTAATTACTCTTAGTGTGTCATATATATATATATATATATATATATATATATATATATATATATATATATATATATATATATATATATATATATATAATATATATATATATAGATATATATAATAAAATATATATAAATATATATAAATATATATATAGATTATTATAAAACATGAAAGAAATTCCTAAATTAATTTAAGGAATTTTTAATTTAGTTGATGATAAAATTAAATTCAATGTATCAATTAATATAAGGAAAAAAAAAAATATAAAACATAAAAAAAAAAAAAAAAAAAAAAAAAAAAAAAAAAAAAAAAAAAAAAAAAAAATAAATATATAATATATATATATATATATATATATATATATATATATATATATATATATATATATATATATATATATATATATATATATATATATATTATATATATATATATTATTTATATACCTGATTTACAGTGTATTTAATATTTAATACAAATCTATTTTCTTCTTAGAAAAAAAAAATCTGTTGCTATATCCTTTCCCTTCATATAAATAATCACCCCCCAAAAAAATTTAAAAAAGAAAACCCCTAATCTGAAATACAATATAATTAATATCAATTCATATCACCTTTCTTTATTATATATATAAAAAAAAAAAAAAAAAAAAAAAAAAAAAAATGAATAACTCCTTGTTTCCCTTTCATGCTGTCGTACACACAAATGAATTTGGTTGTTGCCTGTGAGATCATTTTAAATAATGAAGACATTCCAATTAAGGGCTCAGGAAAAAGACCTGACAAAAACACGAATTTCTCATTCTCTTAATTCGACAAGAAACGAATGTTTTTTTTTTCTATTTTTTTTTTTTTTTTGTTTGCTTTTAATTGTTTGAACGAACTCGATTCAATGGAGATCGCCTTTTAAATCGCTGGTATTAATTGCACATTTATTTTTAGAATTCTTATATAATATATAGATATATATATATATATATATATATATATATATATATATATATATATATATATATATATATATATATATATATATATATATATATATATATATTAATATATATATATATATATATATATATATATATATATATATATATATATAATATATATAAATATATATATATATATATATAATATATATATATATATATATATATATATATATATATATATATATATATATATATATATATATATATATATATATATATATATATATATATATATATATAACCTTGGTTTAACTCTGCTTGTTTTCGTGCTATCCGCCGCAGGGATGCTGCCTTCAGGGACTACCGTCGTCTTCAAACTCCAGAATCTCATGCATCTTATATTTCATCCCGGAATCGTGCAAAATCTATTCTTCGAGATACTAAAAACTCTTTTCTCCGTCGCAAATGCAATAATCTTTCTGGCTCCTCTTCCTCTCGCCCTTTCTGGCATTTTGCAAAAAATGTCAACTCTAACTTTGCTTCTTCCTCTTTCCCTCCTCTAGTATCTTCTGACGGTACAACTGCCGTTTTGCCTTCCTCTAAAGCTGAACTCTTTGCTCAAACTTTTGCCTTAAATTCAACCTTAGACGATTCCGGAGCTGTTCCTACTCCTTCAACCCCTCTAACTCATTTATGCCTAAAATTGTAATTTCTTCTAAAGACGTCACTTCTGCTCTCTCTGAGCTTAACACTAAGAAGGCGTACGGTCCTGATGGTATCCCTCCTGTGGTTCTCAAAACTTGTGCTTCCGAGCTTGCACCATGCCTTGGTAAACTATTTCGTCTATGTCTTTCTACTTCAACCTTCCCTTCTTGCTGGAAACGTGCGCTCATTCAGCCTGTGCCGAAGAAGGGGGACCCCTCTCAGCCCTCTAACTATCGTCCTATTTCTTTAACCTCCGTTCTTTCTAAAGTTTTCGAATCTATCCTTAACAGGAAGATTTGGAAACATCTCAATTCTTCTAATCTTATCTCAGATCGCCAGTATGGCTTTCGAAAGAAACGCTCTACTGGTGATCTTCTTTCCCTTCTCTCTGACTCTTGGTCCTCCGCTCTTCGGCATTTCGGTGAATCTTTTGCTGTCGCGCTGGACATATCGAAAGCTTTCGATAGAGTCTGGCACAAAGCTTTGATTTCCAAACTTCCCTCTTTCGGAATCTATCCTTCTCTCTGTGACCTTCTCTCTGATTTCCTTTCGGGTCGTTCTATAGCAGCTGTTGTAGACGGCCACCGTTCATCCTATAAATCTATTAATAGTGGTGTTCCTCAAGGATCTGTCCTATCCCCAACACTTTTTCTGTTTTTCATTAATGACCTTCTCTCTATTACTTCATCTCCTATCCACTCCTATGCTGATGACTCCACCCTTCATTACTCTTTTCAATTTGAAAGACGCCCCTCCCAACAACAGTTAATAGAGGCAAGGAGGGTGGCCTTGGAGCAACTAACCTCTGATCTATCTCTCATTTCCAATTGGGGCAAAGAAAAACATGGTCGTTTTCAATGCCTCAAAAACTCAATTCCTCCATCTCTCTACTCGACACAATCTTCCACACAACTACGATATCTTCTTCGAAAACACGCAACTCAAACCTTCATCTCTCCTTAATATTCTCGGTGTTTCTTTTTCTCGTGATCTTTCTTGGAAAGATCACATTACCTCTCTTTCTAAACAAGCTTCTAAGAGGTTGGGTGTTCTGAGGCGCCTTCAGTATTTCTTCACACCACCCCAGTTGCTTGCTCTGTATAGGGGTGTTGTTCGCCCCTGTATGGAGTATGCGTCACACATCTGGGGT